>JAQQSJ010004044.1:0-10893 GCA_028644305.1 Xerus rutilus
TCCCCCGCGCTGACAACCCCGAACAGGTACAAAACCCCTGGGTCCCCGTCATGGTGGAAAGTGATCGCTGGCCAACTGCCCTGGAGGCCACAGTGGCCCCTCACCCAGCTTGGGGACCTGGGAGTCTTACCCAGTGAAGCCTGGGGGGCTCCTCGTTGGTGGTGGCGAAGAAGGTCACAGAGGCCACGGCGGTGCCAGCTATCACCACCACGGCCCAGACAGGAAGGAGTCCGCCTATCTCGTAGACGCCATCTGCAGAGGAGACCAGCGCTGGAGCCCTGCACAGGACCTGCCCGCACCTGCTCCTGGAGGCCCCGAGTGACAGAGGGACCCAGGAGACCTGACGGTGAATCCCACCCCCACAGATGACAGCAGGTACTCCCAAGGCCCAGGCCTACCTGGCACAGCCCCCACCCCAAGCTGGACCTGGAAAATTGCCTGGCCTGATTTCTGCCCTGAAGAGGAAGAAATGGCCAAGGTCCCCAAAACAAGGGAAAGCCACAGGGGACGGACAGCCAGCGCCAGGGTCACGCTCATGTCCTCTCCTAGCCTCCTCGAGAGAAGGAGCCAGGATGATAGAGGGGAACGGCAGCAGGAGACACTAAAGTTAGACAACAGGAAGAAATCTGAACGGCAAGAGTTAGGAGATGTCTGACGAGACTTGGCGTCCCCTGGGCCAGAGCA
This sequence comes from Xerus rutilus, assembly GCA_028644305.1. NCBI lineage: Eukaryota > Metazoa > Chordata > Mammalia > Rodentia > Sciuridae > Xerus > Xerus rutilus. The sequence continues at coordinate 685 of JAQQSJ010004044.1, forward strand.
GGGCAGAAGCGAAAAGCCTATTCTGGGCCAGACGGACGAGCACCAAGGCACTGGGACCAGCAGATGACATAAGCAAGCCACAGACCTGAGCCCGGCCTGGGTCACCCCTAGGCGAAGGAGGGCACTGGGCAGACTGCCTGCCTGCACCCCTGGGGCACCCCTTCTTGGTTTCAGCCGGTCTGACCTTCGTGGCCCAGATCTTAAGAAGCCTAAATCTGAAATTGGATGTGAAATCTCCACAGTTTGTTTTCTGATCCACTGACTCTTTGGCGGTGCTGTGGCCTCGCACAGGCCGGGCGAGTGTGCTAACCACTGAGTGACCCAGCCCTCCTCGACTCTAACGGAGGCACACGAGCCACCTGTCCACAGCCGGCAGGGCTGGGCCAGCATCCAGGCCAGGGTCCCTGATGGCCTGGGCACACAGAGGCCAGCTCCAGCTCCAGGACTCTGCTGCCACCGGGCCTGCCTGCTGTGGTCAGGAAGAAAACTCGGGATGTGCGGAGCCGGAGGTGGCAGCCGGGGGTGAGGGACACTCACAGGCCCCTGACTGCAGGGTCAGGACCAGGACCAGGGGGCTGATGACCAGGTGCAGGCAGTTGAGGGGCCGTTTCCAGTTCCGGTCGTCCTTGTCCGGGTCCACGACGGGCACTGTGAGGAGCAGCAGGAACTCCACGGGCAGCTGCCAAGCGGGCAAGCGTGGAGGGTGTTGGCGAGGAGGCCGAGTCCTGGCTGCCACGCGCGGAGCTCGGGGCGGCCCCTGCTGGGTACGTGCGGTTCCCATCGCCGCACACTGAGCAAATGAGATGGCCATGGGCATCCTCACGCCGTTCTGAGGCAGAGAGCCTGAGACCTGGGCCAGCAGGGCTGTGTTCCTTCCAGAAGCTCCAGGGGACCGGTTCATCCCCCTTTCCAGCTTCTGGGGACCCCCTGCCTCCCTGGGCTCCTGGCCTCACACCACCCCAACCTTCCTGACTCCTCTGATGTGACCCTTCCGCCTCCCTCTCTCCTGACGAGGACCCTGTGGTTACATGGGCCTGTCCAGAAAATCCAGATAAGCCCCCCCATCTCGAGACCCTAAATCACACCAGAGTCCTCCATCACATCAGGCAGCATATCACAGGCTCTGGGGAGCAGAACCCGGGTGTCTCTGGAGGCCATTGTTCACCCTACCGTGGTTCCTCAAATGGTAATCCTGACAAGAACTATAAATAATCCAGAAACAGAGTCCAGAGAGGCTAAGGAACTCATCAAAAGCCACACAGGAGGGTGTGCAGCTGGGACACAAACCTGGCCCTGGCTTCCCCACGCCCTGTGTGTTTGGCCACATCTAAGTTCGTAATAGCTGCGGGGTGCCCACTATACACCAGGCCCACACTCGCCCTCACACACATTTGCTCTTGGCAAGTGTGGCGTGAGCAGAGGCTTTGCTTACAGTGTGTCTCGGCCTCTTCCAACGAGGAAAAAACACCTCAGGTGCCCACTGGCCCCAGAATGAGACCCCAGGCAGATCTGCACCACCAAACAGTCTGCAATAGAGTCACCCTCATCTATCTACAGCCCACAAAGAGAAAAAAATATGGTCACTCTAAGTGGATGAGATTCGTGGGCTCATTTGTTACGCAGCATTACTGTAGCAGCAACTTGCTGTAACAGCCTTTCCAGAGGAAAGGCACTAGACCATATCCCCACTGCACAGTGGTAGAAACTGAGGCTCGGAGGAGAGTGAATTGCCTGTGGTCACGATGCACCCAGAGTCACCATGGGTGCAAACAGAGCTCATCTTTCTCACCCCAGGGACTGAGGAGGTCTAAAATATCTCATGGCAGAGGTTCCTTGATTACCTCCAGGGCTGTGAGGCCAGATGCCTGCCTAGCTGGGTTGGGGAAGGTGGCAGTGCTGGAAATGTCCTGAGGACCCAGCTCAGAGCTAGGGGACACCAAACCTGGGGAAGCCACAGGTGAACCAGCCTGGCCTCGGCCCCTCCCTCACCCCAGCCCTGGCCCCCTCACCCAGGAGTCCCCTCTCTCTCTCTCTGTCCCTAAGCAGATGCTGTCCTATGGAGGGCAGTGCCCAGGTCAGGACATCGGCCAGGCTCAATGACTTGGTTTCCCCATCAGGTCTCAGCAGGCGTGGGTCCCCTCTTGGGCTGGAGAAAGGGGGGCCACTGTGCCGCCACTGTCCCCCAGCTGTGAGGCTGGCCCGGCCCCTCGCACCTTGAACACCTTGAGGACCCTCCAGGACGCCGACTTTCTTCTCCACGTCCTATGATCCAGGGGGTTCAAGGCGCGGGCTAGGATGTGAGCCGTGCTCTCCTCCTGGTTGAACAGTGGCCGGAACTCGTCGCCTGAGTACGTGAGGCAAAGTGGGTATGGCCGTGCCTGGCTCTGTCTCCAGGAGACCCTCTCCCTTCCACCCCACCCGCCCTTGCCACGGCTGGGTGAGGGTGGACGAGCCCGGTGCAGATGCAGGTCATCTGGGGCCTCACCTGGGGTGGGGCTTGGAGGGCCCCATCTCTGCACTGGTGCCCTGCCCAGGCTGGCCCAGGGTGTGGGACTCACCATAGTCGTAGCTGTTGGTGTTGGAAGACACGAGATCCTCCTCAGAATCAGACAGCATCTCTGTGGGAGGCAGGGTGTTTACCAGGAGCTGAGCTAGAGAGCCCAGCCTCAGGGGCTCCACTCTGGGGAGGCCACTCCAGGCCAGGGCCGTTTTGTTTGTTTGTTTTGGTACCAGGGATTGAACTCAGGGGCGTTTAACCCCTGAGCCACGTCCCCAGCCCTTTTTTGTATTTTATTTAGAGACAGGGTCTCACTGAGTTGCTTAGGACCTCACTAAATTGCTGAGGCTGGCTTTGAACTCATGATCCTCCTACCTCAGCCTCTCGAGCTGCTGGGATTGCAAGCTTGAGCCACGGCGTCTGGCAGGCCAGGGCCATTTTAAGGGAACAAGTGTCAGGCCCCCTGTATGTCTTCCTTTCTTGGTGCTGGGGACTGAGCTGGGGCCCCGTGCGTGCTGGGCGCACACTGTACGCTGCACTCCACCCGGTCTCTGCTTTGGGTTTCTCAGCCATCTCTGGTGTGCTCAGGAATCGTCCTCAGCCAGGAGCCCGGCTCACAGAGTGCTGCCTGGTGCGAGGATGCGAGCATAGTACTCGACCTCCTAAGGACACCTGAAGACCTCCGTGCTACACTTACTGACTTCAGTCCTGTCCTTGGCAGGGATTGGATCCCGTGCTATGGCTCCCAACCAGTCTGAACCTTTCTCAGGAGGCTTCTGGACTCTTCCAGGCCTGGAATGGGAAGAGCAGCCTGGAAGGAAAATGGTCCCCTTCGAGCTGCTGCCCTAATTCACCTCTCCAGGCCTTGATTCCCCGTGGCACCCAGCCCAGGGCACCATGATGGGTCTAGGGGAAAGCACAGGACGCCACTCGCTGGACTCTGAAAGCTCCACTGAGAAAGGGGACGGGGAGTGGCACTCCTAGGCCGACTTCCCGCAGGAGTCACCTGCGCCTGCCCTGTGCCAGAGTGGTCCTGTCCTCCGGAAGCTCGCAGGCCAACTGACACACGAGCTGTGGGCTCCCAGCTGTCCCTTCTGGCACAGAGGTAAGGGAGCAGCTTTTGGGGACTGGGTTTGAGTCAGGGCTGGAGTCCTGTCTCTGGGCCTCTCCAGGGCTGGGCCTCCCTGAGTCTGCTTCCTTCTTGACAAAGAAGGATGGGGCGAGGTGGCGCATGCCTATAATCCCAGCGCCTCAGGAGGCTCACAAGTTCAAGACCAGCAATAGGCAACATAGTGAGACCCTGTCTCAAAATAAAAAATAAAAAGGGCTGGGGATGTGGCTTCAAGCAAATAAATAAATATAGAATGAAAGGGGGACAATTGCCCCCACATCAAGGAAGTGTCACCAAGATGAATGGATCAGGTGGCATGCGTGCCCACAGCTGGCACAACCCCCCAAGGGACACGTGTCACCTGTGCGTGTGTTTGCGTGTGCTGTGACACACTTGCTGTGTGCCGTGTGCGAGTCCATGTGTTTGTAGGTGTGTGTCTGCACACGCGTCTACTCTGTCAGCTGTGTGTGCTGTACGGTGGTGTGTGTGCTTGTGCACATGGTGTGTCTGGGTTCTACCCAAGGGCAGCGTGGGGCATTAGGCATGTGGGTGGTGACATTCTCAGAAGCAGGGCCCTGGCCACAGCGGCGGGGACTGGAGAACCTGGGCCGCAGATGAGGCTCTGGGAGCCCAGCCAGTGCGGGGAGGGGCCCTGGCGGAAGGGGTGGAGGAGGTGTGAGAGGAGGAGGCCGGGGGCAAGGAAACGGAGGCTCCCAGCCCCCAGGTCCTCTCCTGGGACTTACCTGGTGTCCCCGGCATGGAGTAGACCAGGGATCTTGTCCGCTGCCATCGGTAGATGCAGGTGCAGAGAATCACAGTGACCACGTAGAACAAGTACAAGCCCAGGTAACCTGCACACCAGGGACGTCGGCAAGTGCTCTGGCCACAGGGCCACCAGCCAGGGCGGCGGCTCCAGCTGGAGCGCGTCAGGGGCAGCTGCTGTGTCCGCCCACCTTCCTGCCTGCTGGCCTGGCCTCCCTCCCTGTGAGCCTCATAGTCGGGCAGCCTGGGAAGGGAGGCCTGGCCAGAGCCGCTCCAGCCGTCCAGGGGCGGAGGGCGAGCCCGGCAAACCCAGGTCCCCTAGGTCCAGTGCCAGGGGCCACAGGAGTCAGACCCACAGGACAGTTTGGGGAGTCGGCCCTGCTCCCTCCCTGCTGGGCGCCATGTCTCAAAGGCCTGTGACCCTCCATCCGCAGCCCTGGTGCCTCCAGCCCCAGCCCTGCTTCAGCCGTGGGACGTGGGGTGGGGCCAGTCCCGGGTCCCTGTGGTCCCTTAACTTGTCCTCCTGGAGCTGTCTGGAGGGAGTGCTTGTCCTGCCCCGTGGTCCCTGGAGCCATTGAGTCCCCATTGGCTCAAGGCGGCTGGACGGCCTCCGTCCCTTAGATTCGAGTCCACCCTCTACCCCACTGGCCAACCTCTTGTGTCCCTGTCCCCGGGCACTCCCTGAGCCTCCTGGGGGGCAGGGGACACGCCCCGGGATGGCTCCTGCCCCACTGAGCCTGCTCACCCAAGGCCCAGGCCAGCGTGACCCTGCCCAGGTAGAGCGCGGTGAAGGTCAGGAACACGGCCGCCATGTAGAAAGCGATGTCCCTGAGGAAGGGCCGGGAGGCGGCCAGGAAGGGGTGCAGGATGGCAATGCCTCCGGCCACCACGGTGGTCACAAGCACGCCGGCGCCTGAGGACAGGAGGCCAGGGCTCAGCCATGGACACCCCCCCGCCCCCCACCCCCCGGGCCACACTCACCAAACAGAGCGCCAACGGCCAGGCCCGCGGTGCGCGGGTCGGAGAAGGCCACCAGGGCGCTGAAGACGTCTGGGGCGCCGTTCCCAAAGGCCAGGAAAGTGACACCATGGGAGAGTGTCAAGGGTCCACACAGGGTCTCTGCTGGCCACACTGGCCACCTGGGCTCCCGCCCGCCCGCCTGCCCACCCTCCAGGGGTGGCCCTGCAGCAAAGGATACTGCCACGTTGTGGGACAGCTTGAGGGCCGTGGAGATGGCCCACAGGTTGGGGCAGAAACTGGGGGCAGCAGACAGGAGCCCTTGCTACCTGGCTGGCCCCAGCCCCTGCCCCCACCCCGTCCCTGGTCCCTGGTCCCAGCCCCAGCGTCTCAGCCCCTGCCCCTGCCCTCCACCCTGCCCCAGGGTCCCAGCTCCTGGGTCTCACTCCCTGACTCTCAGCTGCAGGTGCGCCCAAGGCCAAACTCACAACTTGGCTGCCGTGACTCCCAGAATCAGAAACAGGTAGAGCAGCCAGGACACCTAGGGGGAGGGAAGGTGGAGCCCAGTTCCTCCCGGGCCCCGCCCCCACCCACAACCCAGGGACCCAGGGACTCACGTAGAGGGCCACGGCCAGCGGGAGGAGGCGCGGAGGGAAGTGGCAGAAGATGCCTTCCAGGTAGTCCAGGTAGCCGCCCCCGCTGCGGCAGTCGGGGTTGGTCCTGATGAAGGCGCAGCGGTCGGAGGCATTGAGGCCACACACGGTACGACACTGCAGGGAGCGGGCAGGGGACACAGGGGACAGCCCACAGGGCAGCTGCATCAGGCCCAAATGAGCAGTAGAATGTGACCTCCCTCCAGCCTGTCCCCAGGTCCCCCATGTAATCTGCTTTCACCAATTAATGGATGCATTGGCTCTTTTTATTTTTTAATTTTTTTTTAGTTGTGGATGGACACAATGCCTTTATTTTGTTTACTTAATTTTACGTGGTGCTGAGGATGGAACCCAGTGCCTCACGCATGCGAGGCAAGCGCTCTGCCACTGAGCCCCAGCCCCAGCCCCTGTGTTGGCTCTTAATATACAAATAAGAAAGAACGTACTGGGCGATTTAGTCACAGGCACAGCGCTAGGGTTTACTTCACCAGGCTGCTCAGGAAGCTGAGGCAGGAGGATCCAAGTTCAGGGCCAGCCTGAGCAACTTAGTGGGGACCCCGTGTCAAAATAAAAAAGGGGGCTGGGCTAGCATGTGTGAGGCACTGGCTTCCATCCTCAGCACCACATAAAAATAAAATAAAATAAAAAAGGGCTGGGGATGCAGCTCAGGGGGAGAGCACCCTTGGGCTCAGTCCCCAGCACTGCAAGAAAACAATACAAATAAAATAAAATAAAATGTATTTCAATGACTGCATAGCAATCCTGTGAAGAAGGTGCAGCCATGGGGCCCACTGTACAGATGAGCAGACAAGGGCGACTTCCCTCGTCCACTCCATGGCAGAGTGGATCACAGCCCACCAGCTGGAGGCCCTGCTGTGCCGGGAACTGAACCTGGGGCTGGCACACACCAGGTGAGCCTGCTGCCTCTGAGGCACTTCCCCAGCCCCTTTTTCATTTATTTTGAGACAAAGTCTCACTAAGTTGCTGAGTCTGGCCTCCAACTTGCGATCCTCCCGCCTCAGCCTCCGTGCCCCATCACGCCAGCTCTGAGCTGCTAGTTTCAGCCGTCCCCGTCCTCCCTATCCGCCAGCCCAATGCTGTCTTTAGTAACTGCGGCGGAGTTTTCACAGCGTGGACAATACGTGGAGGCAGCCATCTCCTTACTGCTGGGCGTGTGTGGTGTGACTCATTGATATCTGACCCTCAACTTCCTTGCATGTGACTCTCCAAACACACATGAGGATATTTTGTCCAGAGAATTCTAGAAGTGAAAGTGCTGAGTCACGGCTTGTCCTGGTCTGGGGTCCTTTGGGAGCACACCCAGAGAGAGGCAAGGATTTTGATGAGCCTGGCGTTTGGGGAAGAAATGCGAAGCGTAGAAGCAGGGGGATGACGGGGAAGGGCAGGGCAGGTGAAGGTGGGGATGCAGGAGCTGGAGCCAGGGGCCAGGCCCCCAGGGTATTTATGCACCAGCTCCCTTCATTCCCCAGGAGTCCTGGCCCTGAAAGACACTGACCACTGGACGCCCACAGAAGCCCACAGAAGCCCCCAAAATACAGGCAGGGTCCTGACGGTGCATTACAGAGGGACATGTATCTGAACTGCGATGGCTTTTGCCAAAGTCCTGCCTATGTGTATTTCCACCAGAAAGGGAAACCAGCAGACCTCCACCTGCCCAGCGCCGGCCACAGGAAGTCTGGCCTCACCAAGGTCATGGGCTCTCATGGCAAGCCCCTGGTTGCCTGGGAAGTCCAGGGTTCTCTTCACGTGCTGATGGTCACGTGTATTTCTTCTCTTTCCCCCACGGCGCTGAGGCGCCACTGGTGCTGGGGAGGGACCCGGGGCCTCCTGCACGCTAGGTGATGCTCTGCCGCTGAGCTGCACCCCCAGCACCTGCATTCATTCTTTGAACCCCTAGCTTTCCGGATCAGAAGGCTGGCCTTTTCTTATTGACCTGCAGGAGCTCTCCTCCTCAGGGACATCAGGCCATGGTGATGTCATGATGTCACCATGTGCTTAGGCTCTCCTCTGTGCCTAGACGCACTCCTCCTCCGACTTGTTCCAAAGCTCTGTCCAAGCCACCACGCACCTGTTCAGATGGCCACTACCAAAACTAAACCAACTGCCAGGTGCGGGGGTGCACACCTGCGATCCCAGCAGTCTGGGAGACCGAGGCAGGAGGCTGGCAAGTTTGCAAGACCCTGCCTCAAATAAAAAGGGCAGGGACGGGGGCTCAGTGCTGGAGCTTGCCTAGCAGGCGGGAGGCCCTGGGTTCCATTCTCAGCACCACGAAAACCAACAATCCAGTGGAAATGGGGATGCGGAAAAACTAGAATCCCTGGGCACCATGATCGGGGATGTAAAATGGTCCAACTGCTGCGGAAAGCGCCGAACTGAAAGTCCAGTCTGGAGGGGACGTTTGCACATCCTGGCTCAGAGCAGCACTGCCTGCGACAGCCCGAAGGTTTGGAAGCAAGTTGAGTGTTGCCTGGCGAGTGAGTCAACCGCATGGGGTGGAGACACACAAGCCTCAAAACACACAGGAACTTCAACACCTGGCACAACAGGTACGAACCTCAAGGTTATTGTGTTAAGTACAACGAGCCAGTCACAAAAATAAATGCCGCATGATTCGACTTAACCAAATTCATAGAGTCGGAAAGCAGAGCCGGGCGTGTTGGCGCGTGCCTGTAATCCTAGAGACTCGGGAGGCTGAGGCAGGAGGATCACAAGTTCGAGGCCAGCCTCAGCAACTGAGCGAGACCCTGTCTCAAAATAAAATAAACGCAACTGGGGAGGTGGCTCAGTGGTAGAGCGCCCCTGGGTTCAATCCCCAGTACCGCAAAAAAAAAAAAAAAAAAAAAAAGGTCTATTTTATGATGTGAAGTTAAACAAAGTTCAAATGTCCACGTCCCTGTTTCCTGGGCACCGCCACATCCCTCCTTTACATGCTGCCCGAAGTGGCAGAGGGCCACTGCAGAGGTCATGTGGCCACAAAACCAGAAGTCTTTACTCTCTGGTTCGGTATGGAAAAAGTCTGCACCCATGTGACCGTCACAACCCCAGCCTAGGCATCTCTGGGCCACCAACCATTATTCCCAGCAAGAAAATGTGGGTGAGGCCAGGCTGCGGCTCAGCAGCAGAGCACCTGCCTAGCACGGGGCAGGCCCCGGGTCCACCCCTGGCACCGCAGGAGAAGATCCCAGCACTCCCCAGCCCACCCTGTCCCCAGCTTGCACTGAAAAATAAGGCCAGGCTCTTTCTTACTGGGAGGGGGAGGTTTCACCCTTGTCCTAAGCCCAGACCCCTGGCTCTGCTGGGGCCCAGGAATCCCAGGGAGATGAGGTCACCAGGGTGTTTCTGGCAGGAGAAGGTCCCACCCAAAGAGGGAGGATCTAGGACGAGAGTCCCGGGAAAGCAAGTGGCTGCCTGGGATCACTTTCTGTTCTGGGAACAGCAGCAGCAGCAGCAGCAATCCTGGGGGGCAGGATAGCCCCCGCCCTGAGCTCCCAACGCTGAGCCCCTTAGGACGAGCCCCCAGGGGTGGAATTCTAACTTGAATCCTTCTAGACAGGATTCAATCCTTCCTTGGGCAAAGAAATTAACCTCAGTTTCCTCCTCTGAACAATGGGGACAGTAATACCCTGAAGAGGAAAATAGAGGTGACCTAATCATGGCCAAACCAGCACCTGGTAGGTGTTCGGCAAATGTCAGGGGCAATGTTATCATTTAAGTCTTTTTTTTTTTTTTTTTAAGTTTATTGGCTGAGCATATGGAAGGATGGAGGGTCTGTAGACTCTCCCCTTTTTTTTTTTAATTTTTTTTTTTTTAGCTGTAGATGGACATAATGTCTTTATTTTATTGCTTTGCATGTGGTGCTGAGGATCGAACCCAGGGCCTCACGCATGCGAGGCAAGCGCTCTACCACTGAGCTACAATCCCAGCCCCTCTTTTAAGTCTTTAATCGGAGGAGGTGCTGGCAGCTGAACTTGGGGCCTCAGGCTAAGCAGGTTCTCCACCACTGAGCTTCACCCTCAGCCCTGTGCTTTGAATTTCTTCCTTTTACTTCCCCTCCCTGCACTAGGGATTGAACCCAGGGGTGCTCTACCACTGAGCTGCGTTCCCAGCTCTTTTCATTTTTTATTTTAAGACATGTTATTGCTAAATTGCCAAGGCTGACCTCCAACTTGGGCTCCTCCTGCTTCAGCGTCCTGAGTCTCTGGGATTAC
>JAQQSJ010004045.1:0-10893 GCA_028644305.1 Xerus rutilus
GTGGGGGAAGGTCAAAGTCTAGAGCCCAGGATTCAGCCCCATTCCTTGAGGGCCCATTGTTTTGGTGAAAGGATTTACTGGGAGGAGTTAATCCTTGGCTAATTTCCTCTCTCTCCTCCCAGCTGCACTATCTTTTCATCTTTCTTTGGGGGCTGTCTTGTAGGAATATTATTTTCCATAACCCTTCATGCACAACAGTAGCATGGTTCATTCTTTGAGCCACCATGTCGTGCCTCTTCTGGAAGCAAGACCAGCTAAGAAGTTGCTCTAGTTATTGAGCCAAGCTGGGCATTTGTAGGCTAATTTGGAGGAGAAGAGAAGGTAAGAAATGTTGGCATCAGAAGCAGCAGACCACGTGTCAGTCCAGAGAAAGGGAAGAACCAAGAACAAATGACTCCATTGTCTTATCTGAGCCCTGGTAGATACAGACATATCAAAGAAAATAGAGGCCAGTTGCAAGGGAGCATATTTGGAAAGGAACCCTAGGATTCCAGTTTTGAATATATGTACTGAGGACCTGTTGATTATAAAAGCATATGTAATATGTACTTTTAAAACCCAGAGAGTAGTCATGACGTCTTTGGCAGTGGGAATTTTATTTTATTTTTTTAAGTGCTGCTGGGGTTTGAACCCAAGGCCTTGTGCATGTGAGGCAAGCACTCTACCAACTGAGCCATATCCCTAGCGCCTGGCAGTGGGGATTTTTAAAAAATATATTTTAAGACGTGACTTTATGAGCTAATTTATACTGACCAACTGGTTCTCACTGCTTGTAACTTCGGTAGGGGGCATATCACATCATAGCTGGGTACCACTTCTCTGGTGGCTTCCCACATGCTCATACCCCACGGGGTACCTTTGCTTCCTGCCAGTGGCTTCTGTGCAGCATCCTAGGATGGGCTGTGTTTTTATTAGCTTTCCTAGAGATTCTCACATGCACACAAGTCTAAAAACTACTGTGCTGGAAACTGAGGTTCTTTGATTTAAGATTGCTTGGCTTACCCTGTCATCATCAAAAGTTAAAATGGAAAGGCAGTAAAGTGCATCACAGAAAGAGAAAATAAAGCCAATGCAGATGCAAAACCTTGTTGCAACTACTCACTTTATTACCTAAACAATTGCTCTCTTGTTATTTATGTGGTTTGTTGCCAGCAAAATTTAATGATCAACCACCGATCCTCACTGAGGCTGTTTCATTCACAAATGCAACAAGAATTGTTCATATATATAAGATAAAATATAAAACAGTAATTCTGTAAATGATATATATTCTGAATTTCCTAAATTTAATCTTTGAAGTCTTAAGAATTTTAAGGAATGCTTGTATGTGTGTAGAGACGTATGAGTAATATGACAATAAATTAGTGACATTGCTGCATAAATTTTTATTTTCAAAGAATAATAACTATGTGTTTTCACATTACATTGCATAAGGCCAAACGTTAAGTACAGATTATTGTTTCATAATGCCTTCTGCATAATTAAGTTTTTTATGGAAATTTATCAGTCTAATTTTTATATTTTTAAAATTCAGAAATCAGTATATTCTTATTGCATGTTATGAGAAAAAATTTCTAAGCCATGAATTAGATTTGAGGTGGAACATCAGGTGGATCATGGAACACAGAGGAAAAAACAGGACCATGAAGAGGAGTTAGAAATGCTTCAGCAAAGATTTCCAAATAATACTAAATACCAAGAATTTTTTTTAAACTTCAAGCCATAAGGAAAGCAGTATGTTATTGACAAAAGAATAAAGATGCAAATCCAAAGACCAACAAATATCTCCAAAACTATGTAATAAAATATTTAATTGAAAGTTTTAAAAATGTAGAATGTTCCCACAGGGAAATGCAAAGAAGGAGAAAAGCTACAGTTAAATTTTTCTTACTGTTCAGCATTGTGGATGGGTCACATGAGATGCCCTTTGACAAATCTAGTTATCATTGAAAAAGGGCGAACTAAATTCCTGTTCTTACAGCCTGGAAAGGTTTCCAATGTGCAAAGCTTACCTTCCCAAGGATGCTACAATCCCTGTGGACAATAAAATATTCTCTAATGATTAGAAATAGGCAGGAACACTTTGACAAGTATGCAAATAAACAAAATTATGAACCAAGGACAAAAATTATATCCTTGGTAATAATCTCCAAAACTCTGATGCCATTTGAAAAGGACATCCCTATGCATTTTCATACCTTTTAATACAAAACAACCAAATCAAAACAAAAAGGTGAACTAGTCTGAAAGGACTGCTGATGAAATTATGTTGACAGATTGATTTCCTTTCTAAGACAAGAAATGGAATGTAATTTTTTCTGATGAGAAATGTGGATTCCAGTGGCACTCTCAGCAGTGTCTGCCCTAAAGACAGTGCAGCTGTTAGGTGCTCAGACATTCTGGGTTGTCAGGTGTGTTACATTATGAGAACAGTTGAGGCTCACGAGAACAGTGTCACAGGAAGGAAATGGACAGGAGCTAGGGCAGTGATTCAACTCTGGGTTTAGGGGAATCACCTGGGGAGCTCAGTGGGGAAGCCAGGGGCACCCCTGCCTTCCCCACTTTAGATTCTGATCCCTTCACTCAGTGTGTCAATAATCTAGCACTTCTTGTTCATTGTTAGCACTCAGTCAGTCAACCTTATGAAAATTAAGACAGTGTTTCTTAAACAGCTTTTTTCTATAGTGGAATGTGCTAGACCTTCAGCATCATAGTAGTAGTCTCTCTTTATCCACAGGGATACATTCTGAGCTCCCTGTTGGATACCTGACACAGTGGATAGTACCAAACTGTATATATACTATTTCCCCCCATGCATATATACCTATGGTAAAGTTTACTTTATGAATTAGGCATGGTAAGAAACTAATCAGAATAACTAATAATATAGAACAATGTATTGTAATAAAAGCAATGTGAATGTGGCCTCAAAATACTGTGCTCTCCAATTAGATGAAAGAAATTAAAGGGATACAAATAGGAAAAGAAGAACTCAAACTATGATTATTTGCAGAGGACATGATTCTAGAATTAGAGGATCCAAAAATTCTACCAGAAATATAGGGTAATAATGTCAATTTCATTCCACTGTCCTTCCCATCCTAGTGCTGTTTCTTTACATAAGAAATCATAGAACTTATTCTGTCTTTCAATCTAAGAATATATATGGACTACTAGAGAAATCTATTGCTTTAGAAAAATAATTATTTTTAGAAGTTACTGGACTTTTCTACTGTTACTGCTTACTTTTAAATTTGCAGGGCTCAGGACGGAACTTAGGACACAGCATATGTTAAACAATGGCCCTACCAATGAGCTACAACCTCAAACGTAGGCTGTTATTTATCTCTAAACTGTTTTCACCCTGTAGGTGACTGCAAGCAGTCACACTGCACCATGAAAGAAGGCCGGATAAGGCTAGTTCAGGTACTGGGGCGGAACTGGCTCTCCATGAAATTGCAGCCTTCAGCCCTAGGGACTGCATTTGTATAATTCTGACTGGTATAGACTCCGTGGCAGCAGCCACACAGCCATGGGCAGTAGCAGCCATTCTGCCACTGGTGGTCTTGTTGATATGCAGGGGCTGCAGAGGGCAAGGCTTGCTGAAGCCACTGCATGTGGCTGCCTTTGTCAATACCTATTTTACATAGATTTTGTTCCATGCTCTGCCCCAAACCAGATAAATTCCTAGGATGACACACTAAAGTGGGTTTTTCTACTGTCAGGCCCCTTCAGCATGGCGGTAGTTCTATCTCTTCTTTTTTTTTTTTGGTACTGGAGATTGAACTCAGGAGCAATCGACCACTGAACCACATCCCCAGCCCTATTTTGTGTTTATGTAGAGATAGGGTCTTACTGAGTTGCTTAGTGCCTCGCCGTTGCTGAGGCTGGCTTTGAACTCACGATTCTCCTGTCTCAGCCTCTCTAAATGCTGGGATTACAGGCTTGTGCCACCACACCTGGCTGTTCTAGTCTGTCCTATCTCTTCTTGCTAAAATAAACCCTACTCTGTTTACTCTTCCCCTCTATGATTGTCTCTGGATTTTATTCTTCAAAATTTGTGAGGCAAGATCCCTGGGGAAATTGATTCAGTGGGGAGTTTTGTCTCATGTCAAAACTCTAATTTCACGAGTAATATTAATTTTTTTCTATTCTGTAGTTTAAACACTTTGTTTGGAACAATGTGTTTTTGATTGACACATTTGTTTCTGAAATAAAGTTATAGGCAGGAAATGGCATCTGAGGTGAAATATGTATATTTCTAACCCTCTGAAATATGAAAATAAATCAAACAAAAGAAACTCCTGGGCTGGGATTGTAGCTCCGTGGTAGAGCGCTTGCCTCGCATGCAGGAGGCATTGGGTTCGAGCCTCAGCACCACATAAAAATAAATAAATAAAGATACTTGTATCCTCTACAACTAAAAAAAAATAAAAGAAAAAAGAAACTCCTGTCAGGTTACATTCATACAAAAATGTAAAAGACAGGAAAATATGGCCTCATGGATATTGCACTCACATTGAGGAAGAGAAAAGAGACTCTCTTTTTAAACAGGTCAGGTTGGCACTTGTACCCTACATAGCACTCATAACACATTTAAGAGGAAATTCTTAAACACAAATTAAATCCCTTCTGTATCCTCATTGCATGTAACATGTTGGCAGTGTTCAGCCCACTGGACTTTTTCCCACCTGAGCATTTGATGAAAAGCTTGTCCTTGTCCCTGATGCCAATTCAATAACAAGGGTACTGTTTTGAGAAAAAAAGATGTTTTCTTCCTTTGCTAGCAAAGCAGAAACACGAGATTCCTGTCCCAGAGGCTGATTCTACCCATCTGGGAAAACAGGGCTTTTAAAGAAACTACTCAAAGGCTGCATTTCAGGTGTGCCCTCACAGGGGGTCCAGAGTGCCCAGATAGATAGTATGTTAGAATTTACTTGTTTATTTGGGAGATATTTACTTCCTAGATCCTCTGGCAGACAGTTTTCTTCCTGTGGAGCACAGATATCTCTAGGTAATCTCAGTCCTTGCCCACAGGTTAAGGAGAGGGAGAAGAGAATAAGAAAAATAAGTGCCTTTTAAAAATAAGCCTCAGAGATATATCCAAAAGGTGAAGTGGACTACTGTTACAAGCATATCCTGAAGTAGTATGTTCCCTGGGCCTCTAGAGCCACATTCACTCTGGGTGTCCCTGCCATTCCTTCCCATCTCCTTTGCTTGCTCCTTCTCATCTCCCTATCCAAGGCCATAAACTAGAATGCTGTGAGGACAGCCCTCCACCTTGTCACTTTTCATCCTCATTGTCTAGATATGCGCTGCCCATATGGTAACATTAGCCTGTTTGACTGCTTCAACATAATTTAAACTGGATAAAATTAAAATAATTACTAGGACCCAAACTTCAGTTTCTTTCCTTTTTCTTTCATCTCCTGCAGCAGTTTTCTTTGGATATCTTTCCTACATTTTTATACTCTACTTTGTAATAATATAAACCCAGCAATATTTGAACTGCTCAAGCTGTATGGAATCATATTGCTATTTTGGGACTCAACATTATGTGTTTCTTTTCCCACACTTTCCTTCCAGTGAATGGTTGATTTAAAGGTATCATGAACATAAACTAAATTCTGTAAGTGCTACAGCTAGTTTCTTGGCTTTGTGTTTATTTATTTATTTGGTGTGGGGATTGAACCCAGGTATGAATAACCACTGAGCCACATCCCAAGCCCTTTGAAGCAAGAATTAAACAGGGGCAGTCAGTGTAGATAAGCAATTGGATGGGATTGCAAAAATAGAGGCTGTTTGTGTCTGGGAAGTTGGAGACAGCCCCTGGGAGACTGAAATGTTAATGGCTCCAGAGCCCTTCCTCCACCCTCACCAAGATAACCTACCCTGCTCCAACCTATTGCTAAGGTAACCTATCCCAGAAATTTTTCCTTCCTGCAAGTAGTTGTAAAAGTTGTTAATTAATGCCTCCTGGGCATCTCCTTGGCCTAGTCAAGTATATGAAATGGGGAAATAAAGGCTCAAGATGAGAAGGGAAGAGGGCAGAACTAAGAAAACCTGAAATGTGTAAAAGGGGCAGGATGCTCCCTATTTCTGGGAAACCACAACACCAGCCATGGCCCGACCCTCCTGGAGAAGAGTGTGTTGCTAGTCTTTAAGTAAAACCTGCTTTCTACCCTTGCATCAGGGGGCTTCTGTAATGTTTAAACTTCAGCGTTTGAGGAAGCAGAACTTGTCCCTGGGATTACAGCTGTGTGCCACAACACTCAGCTTGTTTATTTTTTTCTGTTAAATTATTTTCTCAGCCAGGCGGGGGTGGTGCAAGCCTGTAATCCCAGCCCTTAGAGATGCTGAGACAGGAGAATCACAAGTTCAAAGCCAGTCTCAGCAAGGATGAGGCGCTAATAAGCAACTCAGTTGAGACCCTGTTTCTACATAAAACACAAAATAGGGCTGGAGATGTGGCTCAGTGGTTGAATACTCCTGAGTTCAATCTCCAGTACCAAAAAAAACACTTATTTTCTCCTCCCAATTTTAGACATTTTCTTAGTATTCTTAGAAGTTTAGTTTTCCAGCATGCATGAGTTCCTGGGTTCAATCACCAGCACTTAAAAAAACAAACAACAAAAAACCCCTTACTTTTCCAGAACAACAGCTTTTAGTTGACATGTGGATGCTGAGCCATATAATAGACTCATGTTCCACATTGTTCTAGATTATAATCATGTTCTAGATTGAGAGAAAGCCCTCTAAATTATACATTATTGCTTGGCCTTCCAATATTCTTTTCAGGCACAATTGGAATTCACCAAAAATATTTCATTATATAAAATAGAACTTGTAGAACTACAAAACCTTAGTTGTTAAGGGTGATGAGCAAAAGATACTGATTTTCAAATAAACTTTTCACCATAGAACAATGGAATCAATACTTGCTTGTGTTTGTTCAAGTGGGGCATGGAATTTATTTATGGAGAAGCACTCTTTCAGAAAATACATTTCATCCTAAAATTTAGAACATTACCACAATTATAGATGTACCCTCTCTATCTCTCTCACTCTCTCTCTATATATATAGATACATATATATATGAAGAATTCTAGAAATTACAAGAATAAATTATTCTGTGGCCTGTTTGTCCCCATTAAAATTATTAGGTTGAAATTTATCAACAAATAAATCTGATAAAAGGTCCCCTCTCTTTTATTAGGAGAGGGGACCTTTGGCTGGAGCACTTATAAATGGGATTAGTGCCCTTATAATAGAGGCCCAGAGGCCTTTATCTTTTACCATGTGAGAACAGAGCCTAAAGGCACCACTGTGACCACAAAACAAGCCTTCACCTGAAATCAAATAAATGAAAATTTTCAAAGAAATACATGGTACAATATACTTTTATTACAAGTGTTGTTGACTATAAGAAAGTTATATACAGGGCTGGGGTTATGGCTCAGTGATAGAGCGCTTGCCTCGCATGTGTGAGGCACTGGGTTCGATCCTTAGCACCACATAAAATAAATAAATAAAGGTATTGTGTCCATCTACAACTAAAAAAAATATTTAAAAAAAAAAGAAAGTTATATACAGAACATATAATGTAACCATCTGGTATATTTCCCAATTGAAATTTTTCTTTTCTAGATAGCTTTTAAGCTTTGGATTCTTTTTTTGGAGGGTTGTCAATATCACACGTAGAGCCTTGTGCAGGCTAACTTGTTCCTCAATGAGCTACATGCCCAGCCCTTATAAACTTGAATATTTAATGTCCACAAAAGCCTATGTGTTACAGCTGGGATCACCAGCTTGGTTCTGTTGGTAAGTGGTGGAAATGAAGAGGGGATGTCTAGTAGAAATTCTTCAGGTCCTTGGATGTGTGCCCTGCAAGAGGAAAGAGGGACCTCAGGATTCTCTGTCTCTTGTTTGCTCTCAACTATGAAGTGAATGGTTTTGCTGTGACACCTGCTCCTTGCCATGAGTGCTGCTTCACCATGGTGCAGTGACAGTACCCACCAATTATGAATTGGAATGTGAGCTGAAATAAATCTTTCCACATAAGTTATTTGGGATATTTAGTATAGTAACACTAACACAATATCTATGAGGTTCTAACAGAGATATAGGAAAAATTATTGTTATATTGAATATAATACAAATAAACTGAAATAAAATACTCTTAACATTTACTTCAAATTTACTCCTCTCTATTCTAAGATTACTATAGAGTCATCTCCCTATGTCCGAACACTACATCATAATGATATTTTCTCTTTCTGTTTATCTGTCTCTCTGTCTTTGGTTTTGGACATCTGGATTTTTGTTTGTTTTAGTACTTGGTACATATTTCATCATTTTAGTTTTTATAAATGCTAAATATCCTGGTTTCAATTAAATATAAGGAGTGAAAATATGAGATATGTAATTTCATAATTAACCTAAGAGGGGAAATAGATTTTTGTAAAAGCTCTAATGCTCTGTGATGGCATATGATGGGGAAAAATTATACACTTTCATTAGTGCAGTGACTTTAAGATATCTAAAATCATACTTGTAACTCTTGCAGAAAATAATCATAAGAATCCAAAATTTCAAATATTAAGTTAAAAAGTAAAAAAGAAGATTGTATTCACATTATAATTAAGTACACAAGAAAAGAGATATAAGAGGAAAGGAATAAAGGGACATTGAAATAAATAAAGTCAATAAATATGGTGAGAACTATGGGATTGTTTTTCGTATAATATATGAACTTATTACCTTTTCAATAAAAGAAATTTCAAAAAAATTAGGTTTACAGCTGAATTCCAAAAATATTTTGGCTTTCAGCACTTAGAACTGTACACTGGTCGGTAACATTTCCAAATCTATTTGCAGAAACACATGCACAGACACACATACACACATACACAACACACATAGAGTATAATCATGAAACACAACCTGAAGAAACTACTGAAAGCACAGCTATTGTCTCCAAACAAACTCCCATATGGGAATTTGGAAAACAGCAACAAGATGAAACTGTCATATCAGACTCTCACTATGCTTTTTCTATAGCCCAGATGTACTTGGGTACACAACAACTTAAACCCACAAGACAGGTTTAATTACAACTATTTGAATTCATTCAATTCTGCTAATTTCCATCTGTCCAAAAGATCAGAGCAATAGGGGTAATTGTGGGAATTCTGCACTGTCATAGAAGATATGTATGTGTGTGTACATGTCTCTGTGTGTTGTGTGTGTTTATGTAGGCATCTATCTATATATACATAGATAGATATAGTCTATGTGTACACACACATATATATAGATATACATATTGAAAATTATCTTGACATATTTGTAGTATATATAGTGTTTGTACTATGTATAGTACATCTACTTTATATGTATTTCTAGTATATATACTTGTGATATGTATATATGTATATATATTCCAAGTATATATCGACTTAATGTAAATAATTCAAGTTAAATGTTCATCTAAATCAAGTAAGGCTCTGTCTTTCTGGGAATTTTCATGTGGCTATCATGTTTAAACCTTGAAATTAACTAACAGATTTTTAAATATTTTATTAAATGTCATCAGGTAAATTGACTAGGATGTTTATAATACAACTTGTCTTTTATTCATAAAAGTCTTGCTATACCAATAAAATTGTTTAATTTATTTCATTATTAATGGTACATTTTAATCTTGTTGGTTCACTCTTTGCTAGTTCAGTTTTTTAGAAAACAACTCCAAGTGTAGCCTAGTTTACAATATTGGATTCCATTTTCCACCTAAACCTTTGCTCATGCCAAACTTTTATTGAGGAAAAATCTCCATTAGTAATAATTTGTGTTATAACAATTTCTTTATTCTAGTACTTTTGTTTCTTCAAGGTGTAAACTTTATACATCCCACATTTCTCATATCTAGAAATACAATGTTACCATAACGAACTCTTTCAGAATATATTTCACATATTTACCATACGACTAAAGAGAAAAATGTGATCGTGCAAATACCTGAAATCAGTCTGTATCCATTCACTATTGCACACCTATTTACAGCAATTTCAACATAGCTATAAGTGAAGGGCATTTCTTGAGGATGAAAAGCTCTCAGCTGCAATATGGAGGGTTTCATCTGGAACATTACGTGTAGATTGTATAAGACAGATATTACCACATTTCTTCTCATCTAAGAAAAATATTTCTTCACCTTGTAACATTTCTAAAATTTAGGTTCAAGTTAGGAGTACAGAGTACTTTTCAAATCCAAGTAGCAACAATGAGATGGTGATGATTTCTACCACAAGTGAAACATGCACACACACACAAACCTCACAAAGTTTTCTCAATGTTGGACTTTTTTAATTAGCAATTTATTCTTTCCATTTATCAATGAACAAGTTTTTAAAGTCTCTCTTGATCTCAAAACAATCAGAAAGAGAATTATAAAATTAGAAAAGTATACTCACAATACCAATGATTTTGTTTTTATAACAGGCTACTCACATGTATGGAAGATTTTCTTTTTTTTCCTTTTTTCTTTTTTTGGTACTGGAGATTGAACTCAGGGGCACTCGACCACTGAGACACATCCCCAGCCCTATTTTGTGTTGTATGTAGAGACACCTGGATCTTCCTTGAAATGCTTGCAGCCATCAGAAAGCTGCCACATCCAGAAGGACTGTGGCTCAGAACCTCTCAAGGTGAACTATTCCAAACATGTTATCCTGACTAATGCCTTCACCTAAGAAGCTGAACCTTCCACTCCCACACAACCCTTTCGACAAGGAGGAAACAGCCTTCTACGCACAACTCCTCTCAGCAAAATGGAACAAACGGCCACCGGATGCACAGAGGCGTGCCAATAGGTTTCCAAAGACTTGAGACAG
>JAQQSJ010004046.1:0-10893 GCA_028644305.1 Xerus rutilus
AAGCTCATATGTTGGTCAAGCCTTCTCAAAGGCCCTGACAAATATGGATTCCCCCTATAGTAAAATCCAGTGATATTTGACATGGGTAAAGGCAGAAGACAGCAGGTGTCCAGGTAACTTAGGCCTGGACCCTCCCCCACCATACTCAGGAGCCTACATTTATGGAGAAAGAATGGTTTGGGTTAATAGAAAACATGTTAATTGTGGTTCCTTGTTTACATGGGAGAGTCCTAAGAAACAAAGGCCTTGATGCCTAATAGGAAATGGGAATTGAAAACAGTATAGCTTGAGGGAAGAGGCACATAGCTCTATGCTAACACCCCTCCCTCCCCTGATGAATGTTTCCCTAAGACTAATTGCTATAGATAAGGGAAGGGTGCTTCTCCAGGCCGGAGACACTCGGTCTGCAGCTTGCAGGACCCTGACCCCTGAGCCCAAATTCCTGGGCACTAAAACTGACCACTTCATTGATTTATGGAACTAGCCCCAAATTCCTAAGTGCCTGGGAGAACCAGCACATCTCCACTATGCCACCCCCCAACATAAGTCTATAAAAACCCAGTCCCTTTCTTTGTTCGGGGGCTCATTTTCCACCAGGAGAATGGGTCCACCACCACCACCTTCGCAGATGAATCCTGTTCCTGAATAAAAGCCTGAAATGACTTGCATGGTTTGCTGCCGCCTTTGATCTTTTTGCCCTTACAATGCCTGCCCAGAGAAACTGAACTCAAATTATGTAAACAATGGTTGCTACAGGATAGGGCTCCGGGAAAGTTCAGAGAATGATATTTTGATGATGTATGTAATAGTTAACTTCACCTGCAGCTTTGGGCAATTCTGGACATGAGCAGAAGTCGTTGACCACATGTGCGTCAATGGCTATGCTTTTACGTGTAGTTACCACGGTGACCTATTAGTCTTATGCTACTCTCACAGTTAAAAACACCTTTGTTAGCTTCATCATGTTTTTTGAGAATACAATTGGAAGCTTAGTGATCTCTAGTTTGATGTTAATCTTAAGAACAGGACATGAGGACTCTTACAGTCTCTAGTTAAGATTTAAAAATCCTTTGATGCTGATGTAGTTATCCGGGACAATTATAGATGACCACTCTGTGTTTATGAATAACTCATGATGATTTATAACCCCCTTTTCTTTTCTTTTAATCAATGACTGTAAATCACTATAAATAAAGTGCTGGTCTGAACTTGGACGGACACAGCTGCACCAAACCTGGTCTCTGTGTCTCATTGGTGCTACTTTCGCCGACACCACTCATCCCACCTCAGGACCTGACACCCTGTGGAGGCTGGACCCCTGTAGTAGTGGCAGAACAGCAAGGGCTACCTTCATAGCATACAGTGGACCACTGTTACACTTCCTCCCTCCCTCATTCTCATTCTTCTACTCCACTGATTTTCCTTATATATTTGTGATATTCAATCTTCTCCTACTGCATTCTTTCCCTTATTTTGCTCTAGCTTCCACATGGGAGAAAATATTCAACCCTTGATTTTGTGAGTCTGACTTATTTCATATTTTCCATTTCCATACATTTCCATACTGGCAAATGCCATAATTTCATTCTTTATGGCTGAGTATAAGTCCATTTTAAATATATACCACATTGATCCATTCATCTATTGATGGGCATCTTGGTTGATTCCATAATTTGGCTACTTTGAATTGTGCTACTATAAACATTAAAGTGACTGTATTGAATAAGAATATCAGTGGTTAATCTTATTCAAACAGAAACCAAAGAGCACCATCAAGGCCTACTTTAAATGTAAAAGACCTTGAGGCTCCCCTGTGGGAACACCTACCTCCAGCTAACTCCTTTGTCCCAGAGGTAGAAAAAGGAAGGTGGAGGTGAATCCACATGGAAATTTTAGGAAAAAAGTGGGGGTGAACTCAGATGGAAGATAGATATGATAACTTTTTATTGCCCATTTCACATACATTTTGTTCCATGCTCTACCCAGAACCACATATAATTGTAACAGGGTTTCACTTGATGCTTTGATTATGGCTTTTAAACTTACATTTTTTTTTCTTTTTCCCAATCTTCTTTTCCCTAAACTTCTCTTTGATCTTTTTTCCCTAAACTTCTCCTCTCTGATCTTCTTTTCCCTTATTTTCTTTCTGATCTCTCCTCCCTAATCTCATTTTCTCTGAATCGCCTCTATAAAAGTCCCCTGTTCCTGCGAATGGGCAGAATCACAGCATTTGGGACAGGATTCTCCTGTTTCTCATTTGCTAGAAAAACAATAAACTTTTTCCTTTGTCTCAAGAGCTTGCCTTCATTATTGGATTGGCATCAAGGACTAGGATCAAGCTTTCAGTTACATAAACATCTAAACTCGCACACCAAAATGGGTTTTTCCACTATCAGGCCTCCTCCTGAATTGTGTGAGTTCTGTTTCTTCTCAAATAAATCCTGTTTAGTTTACTCTTCTGTCCAGAGCCACATGAGAAATGTGTGTAGATCAGATTGGCATGGAAGCCCATTGAGTGGGAAAGTCTGGTATCTGGGAACTTAACAGTGGCAATCCTGCTGTAAGATGTGAACTCCCACCCAGCTCCACCAAAGGTCCCACATAGTACCAGAGATGGAGTGACCTGCTGTAGCCACACAGTCTCTCTGAGATGGGTGTAGCTTGCCAAGATGCCAATCAACCTGTTGACTGGAAGACATCATGAAGCAAGACTCCATCCCTGAAACCTCATCCCTGCCTTTGATGCACCCCCTTAATTAAAACCACCAGAGACATTTTCTAATTGTTTAGCTCCAGCTCCTGTGTGGGCTAGATATACAGGTGCTCAAGGCTTTTTAAAACTAATTTTGACTTTGTCTTATTTCTTCACTAATTATTTTAGACTTTATTTTCTCAGGTGGCTGTGCAGGAAAAATTACCCTGGTGAGGCCCTGGCTGCCTCATGATACTCTTCCATGATTGTCCATGGATTTTATTCTTCAAAATTTGTGAGACAAAAACCCAGAGGAAATTGGTAAAGTGGGAAATCTCATTCATCTCAAAACTCCCATTTCAGTATCACTGTAGTATGACTTTTTTAGTTTTTTTGTGTAAATACTGAGGAGTGAGATAGCTAGGTCATATAATTTTTTTCATTTTTAATTTTTTGAGGATTCTCCTACTAATACTTTTTTCCCTAACTAATTGGGATAATATTTATCTCTAGATATTTAAAGAATAATGTTCATTGTTTTCTGTGTACCACAATGTTTAGGATTTTTGTAAAGAAATAATCTTGTTGGCTGGGATCGTGGCTCACTGGTAGAGTGCTTGCATCACATGTGTGAGGCACTGGGTTCTATCCTCAGCGCCACATAAAAATAAATGAATAAATAAAAGTCCATCAACAACTAAAAACTTTGTTTAAAAAATAATCCTGTAACAGTGGTCCACTTTATGCTTTGAATATAACCCTTGCTGCTCTGCCACTGCAATTTGCTTTTAAATGGACAAGTTTCTTTCTCTTCTTCTCCCTGCTTCTCTCTAATCTCTCCCCTTCCTTAATCTCAGAGTAAAAAGGATTACCTATTCCCAACCTAGGCAGATTTATCTGCCTGTTTCCCCTAAGATTAGGGAGGGGGAGAGATTAGGGAGAAACATGGAGAGAGGAAGAGAAAGAAATATGTCCATTTTAAAAATAAGATGTAGTGGCAGAGCAAGAAGGGCTACATTCAAAGCATAAAGTGGACCCACTGTTTCGCTCTGAGAAGACCCACTCTCTCCCTTGAGAGTGTGCCCCTTTCCTTTTTCCTATCCCTTCAATGAACTCATTTCTGTTACTCTGAGCAACATGTCTGAAATCTTTCTGAGTTGATGGCAAGAATTGGAGTTTAGAGAGGGGTCTTCATGCTGCCCCATTTTCTACAAAAGACGCAGCTCTATAACGGTTGGGAGGAAATATTCTTATCTCCCTGAGTTCCTAGATCTGGTCCTGAAAATGGTCACAGAATTCTCCCCCTTCAGGGTCACTTGTGTTCCTCTTATCAATATTACTTCAGGTCTGCATTTCTCCTGCAGATAACAGGTATTTTGGTGAGGCATGTGACATATCCTGTCCACTTAATGCAGGTAAGGCTGCAGGTAAATTACTTCTTAGAAAAGAAAGCATATAGGCATCAGCACAGTGGGCCCATTTTACAGTTATATCCCTAACCTCATGTTTTCACTGCTGGTGTCTGTCTGTATCCTATTACCATGATACAGTCTGCTGAGGCTTTGGGGCCAGTTCCTTGGTTTCCATTCTCAGCATAAATAAGCTCTATTGAAGAAAAAGTTTATAAGGAAATTTGGCAGATTGGGGTTTTAATTTTAAAGGGGCTCTGTTATGCAATCATAATTAAGAAAACAACATATAAATGACTAGTGATAAAACACAAGTAATGGTCGAAGGGACTAGAAAGATCAAGAAAAAAATTGGAATGAATTTGTAGTTAGAAAAAAAGTATTTTCAAATTAATCTCTTTAAGATTGAAGAGTTTAGGGCTGGGTTTGTAGCACAGTAGTAGAACACTTGCCTGGAATGTGTGAGGCACTGGGTTCAATCTTCAGCACCACATAAAAATAAATAAAATAAAGGTCCATCAACAACTAAAACATTTTTTAAAAGATTGAACAGTTTAGAGCTATAATGATAAAATATCCAGGTGAGACATTGAGGTGAGGTCTTCAATGAAAGAAATCAAATCTTCTCCAATTTATTCATGGGTAGTAGCATCTAAAACTAATTAAAGAATCAACAGGAAGAGCACTACATCACATTTCATTAGACTATTATATGCCTTAAAATAACACTAGGGTCTATTACTAAAACTTTCCTGGAAAATTGTCAGAGGTTTTCAAACACTTTCCTGGAATTCTGGAACAATAGCCATATGGCCTTTAGGCAATTCACTTAACTCATCGCCTAGAGAAGTATGCTAAAGATAGGTAAAATTCAAAGGATGTTTACTGAATTAAAATGACCCTCTACACCTATTGGTAATTTTATCCATAAATGAGTACAATGATGGTTTGCACTCATTTATATGTTAAAGGATAAGACAGTGGTCTCCTCAGGACCTTCACAGCTCTTAGATCTGAGTTTCTAGTATTTTGTTTCTGTGGTTTTCTCCTCTATTTTTAGTCTCAGTGTTTCTTGACTCCAGGAAGTGCCACTTCAACATTCAATAATAAGGTCTGACCTTTATCCTTCCTTTGGTCTCTGGAGCCAAACCAAACTATTTTAAGCATACAAAGAAAGGGAAGATGATAACAAAAAATAATTTTTTTAAACTGACTTACACAAAAAGCACAAGCAACAAAATTTAAAAACCATACAAAATTAGATTTAATAAAAATTAAGATTTTTTGTGCATCAAAGACTACTATCAAGAAAACAAAAGGTGTGGTGGCATCTACCTGTAATCCCAGCAGCTTGATAGGCTGAGGTAGGAGGATTGTGAGTTCAAAGCCAACCTTAGCAATTTAGCAAGGCCCTAAGCAACTCAGGGAGACCCTGCCTCTAAATAAAATATTAAAAATGGCTTGTGATGTGGCTCAGTGTTTAAGCATCCTTGGGTTCAATCCCTGGTACCAAATAAAGAAAGAAAAGTAAAAAAGAACCTGGAGAGGTGCTGCAGGCCTGTAATCCTAGTGACTCAAGAGACTGAAGCAGGATTTCAAATTTGAGGCCAGTCTCAGCAATTTAGCAAGTTCCTAAGCAATTTATTGAGACTTTGTCTCAAAATAAAAAGGGGCCGGGCACGGTGGTGCAAGCCTATAATCCCAGCACTTAGGGAGACTGAGACAGGAGAATCTCGAGTTCAAAGCCAGTCTCAGCAATGGCGAGGTGCTAAGCAACTCAGTGAGGCCCTGTCTTTAAATAACTCAGTGAGACCCTGTCTCTACATAGAACACAAAATAGGGCTGGGGATGTGGCTCAGTGGTCGAGTACCCCTGGGTTCAATCCCCAGTACCAAGAAAAAATAAAAAATAAAAAAAATAAAAAGGGCTGGGGGCATGGCTCAGTTGTTAAGAACACTGGGTTCAATCCCGAGTACCAGAAAAAAAGAAAACGAAAGCAAAAGGAAAACATACTAATGGGAGACAATGTTTGCTAATCATATGTCTGATAATAACTTCATATCCAGTGTATATAAAGGACTCCTATAAATTAACAGCAACAAGCAAACAACTCAATTAAAAAATGGGCAAGGGGTGAATAGAAATTTCTTTAAAGACAATATACAAATGGGCAATAAGCAAATGAAAAAATGCTCAACATCATTAATCCTTTAGGAAATACAAATCAAATCAAAACCAAAATATTACCTCACACCCAGTAGGATGTATATAATAATAAAAATAAATTTAAAGAAAAAAATAATGAGTGTAAGGGAAACATGGAGAAATTGGAAGCATTGCTGGTAAGAATATGAAACAGTGCAGTCACTTTGGAAAAGTTTAGCTGTTCCTGAAAAGGTGAAACATAGAGCTACCATATGACCCATAAATTCCACTCTTAGGTGTAAAACTAAATGAATTGAAAGCAGGAACTCAAACATCTGTACAGCAATGTTCCAATGTTTATGGTATCATTACTAATAATAGCAAAAATATAAGAAAATAACTCTGCCCATCAAGTGACTATATAGACAGAATGTACCATATATATGAAACAGAATGTTATAAATGGGAATAAAAATCATAAAAATAAATGAAATTTTTATATATACTACAACAATGAAAATATTATGCTTAGAAATAATCCAATAAAAATGTTGTATGATTGCACTTATATGAGATACCTACAATAATCAAATTCGTACAAATGAGTTAGAATACCATTAAGTTACCATGGAGAGAGGAAAGAAAGTAAAGAGGATTTATTGTTTAACAGGCAGAGTTTCTGTTAAGAATGATGAAAAGTTTCAGGTACTATTTTTTTTTAATATTTTTAATTGTTGATGGACCTTTATTTATTCATTGATTTATATGCGGTGCTGAGGATCGAACCCAGTGCCTTGCACACGTGAGGCAAGCACTCTGCCACTGAGCCACAACCTCAGCCCCTCAGGTACTATTATAGTTTAGATCTGCAATGTCCCCCCAAAGCCTCATGTATTGAAGGCTTGGCCCCCAGCTAGTGGCACTATTAGTAGGTGGGGCCTCATTGGAAGACATGAGTCACTAGGCTCCTCCCTCTTGGCCACCATGAGATGAGAAAATTGTCAAGATGTTCTACCTCATCATGGGTCCACAAATGAAAAAATCAAGTGACCATGGACTGAAACCTCTGAAACGATTTCAAAACTTAAATATTTCCTCCGTTAAGATGGTGTTCTCAAGTATTTTGTTACAGTGATAGAAAGCTAACACAGGTATAGAGAGTAGTGATGGTTACACAACATTGTGAATATATATGCCATTGAATTACATGCTTGTGAATGGTTAATATAATAAATATTATGCTAAGTATATTTAGTACAATTAAAAAATCAGGCTATGCTCAGTGATAATGATTTCTTCCTTCTTTGTTGCCTAGATCTAGGGAACAGAAAAGTGCAAACTTGAGCCATTTTATGGCCTGCTGTGTGCCAGGCACAAAAATGTTGCTGAGATATAAATGTTTCCCAAATTTTTGATTATCCAATTATAATAAATACAGCTACTGAATTCAATATGAGAGTCAGAAGAGAAATAACAATACAGTGGATATCACACAGCAGTAAGAATATAAATAAACAAAATGTAGGTCTATAATCAATAGAATAATATAAAACAACTTTAAAAAGAAATTATGTAGGACTGGGGTTATGGCGCAGTGGTAGTGTGCTCGCCTAGCATGCGGGAGGCACTGGGTTCCATCCTCAGCACCACATAAAAATAAAATAAAGATATTCTGTCCACCCACAACTAAAAAATAAATATTTAAAAAAAAAGAAATTATGTCCTGAATATTTAGGGAGCAGGAAGATTACATGCAATAGTGAGATTTTAGGAAAACTATTCTTAGTGCAGTCTGAAGGGTGAATTAAAGGGTGGGGGTTTGGAGAGAAACAGAAGACAGGAAAAAAAGGTAAAAGTGCTGTTAGAACAATCCATGCCCAAATCTCTGAACCAGAAATATTGCCAATGATCATGGAAAGAAAAAAATAAAGGGAGGCTTTCCACAAACAAAATCAGCAAAAACTGCTGATTTATTAGTTGCAGATGGCAAGGGAAGAGGAAAAATCAAAAGAACTTCAGGAGATATATGTCAATAACAGATACAGAAAATTGAAAGTGAAAAATCCTCACTTGGGGGTAGGAGACAGGATTGTGGTACAAAGATTGTAAGTTTGGATTTGAACATGTTGAGTTTGAGGTATTGGTAGATCAAGAAGATATTTTGTAAACAATTCAAAACGTAGGACTATAATTGTAGGAAAGGGTAGGACAGAAAATTTCTATTGCAGGGATCCTATAATTATTGAGAATCCTTGTCTCGATATTGGGAAGATTAAAAAGAAATGAACTATCAAGCCATGAAAAGACATGGAGGAACAATAAGTGTATATTAGTAAAGAAACCAACCTGAAAAAGGTTTATGCTATATGAATCCAACTCTCTGACATTCATAAAAAGCAAAAACATGGAGCTATTTCAAAGATTGTTGGTTTCCAAGGGCTTAAGGGATGATGGATGAATATGTGAAGCATGAGGGAATTTTTAGGGCAGTGAAACTATTCTGTATGATACTACAGTGTGGATGCATGTCACTAAACATTTGACAACCCATAAAAGTACATTAACCCTAATTAGACAGTGGACTTTGGATGATAATGATGAGTCAATGCTGGTTCATTGATTGTAACAAGCAAACCATTCTGGTATAGGATATTAATGGTGGAAGAAGCTACGTGTGTGGAAGGAAGGAATGTATGGAAACTTTACTTTCCACTGAGTTTTTCTGTGATCCTAAAATTAATCCCACCCCCAAAAGGCTATATTTAAAAATCAGCAAGGTATAATAGATTGTATTATATCTAAACAATTAGATTCTTCTTTCTTTATTCTTTTTAGTTATACATAACATTAGGATTCATTTTGACATTAAAAATCATGGGACATAATTTCCTCTAACTCCCCAGTCCTTCTCCTTTCCTTCTCCTCCCTCCTCTCCCCTTCCCTTCCCTCTACTCTACTTGAATTCTCTTTAATTCCTTTCAGCAACTGGTAATACAATTGTTAGGTCAGAGGCAAACATGGAAAACGGTGGCTGGAGCCACACCAGAGCTGGAGCCAGGGGAATTCCCGGCTGCCTGCAGCCACCCCACGCCCCGCTCGGTGGGGCAGCGCAGCCCTGCTGGGGCGCCCAGCCCCTGGGGGCACTTTCTGAAAGCTCCTTGCTCTCTCTCCCACTCACCCCCCCTTGTCTGCCGCCACCGCCATGAGCAGCACGGCCACTTTCCAGCACGCGTGCCGCCGAACATGCCAACATGGCAGCCCCCAGTAACCTCCGACATGAAGGCCACCATGACTCCCGGCTCATCCTGGAAGGACTCTGACCTCACCAGCCTCATCTAACCAATCTCAGAGGACACTGGACTCTAGACCCTGTTTTACTTTCATCTGGTCGTTTGGCTTTACAATAATATCTTCTTGAACATTTCTAATAATATAACTTACACAACCTGACAGCCCATTCCATTTTTAAAACAGTTCTAATTATTGGAATGCTAATGTATGTGAAGAAAATTAGTTGTATCTGTAAAAATATGAATGTGTTTTCCAAGAAAGAGTAGTCTGTCATTTCATTGTTCTATGCTATAGCATTCTTCCTACAATTTGAGGTAATAAGGTTTACAATATAATGGAAAGTGGGGATAGAACTGAGTGAGTTCAAAATCTAGATTCTAGACCCAACTTTACTACTAGCTTCCTTAACTTTCTCCTTCCTGGAAACCATTTTTTCCCCAGTGGAGTAAGGGACTTGGGTGAGATCCTCTCTAAATCCACTTCTAGCTACAATTGTAGCTTTCTTACAAATTCCAAGATGGTACTATTCCATCTTTATTACCAGAAGGTAATTGTATAAGGGATTTTAAGCATTTGGGATTGGGGTTAAAATTTATCACAATGTTCTGAGATTCTGCTACACTAAGATTTGACTTTGATATGGTACATATTGCCCTCCTACCCAGTCTAAGTTTCCTTCCAAGTAAGAGATTTTGGAATTACTGGTGAGCCTCTAAATAACCCAATCCTTAAGTCAAAACTCAACCAGAGGAACACCAAGTTAGGCCATACCACAAATCTCATCCTCAGTTACAGACTGAAACAAGCTTTGAACTATGTACTCTGTTTATATCTAGGCTTCAACTCCCTTCCCTTTAGTGTCCACCCAATCTATTCAAGTGTAATATGAAAAATGTGTATTTTGAGGTTGAAAGGGTTTGGGATTGAATCCTAACTATATGAATGTAATGGGTTCACTTCATGCTTTGACTATGTCCCTTGTGGCTTTGAAACTTACTTTTTTTTTTCTTTTTCACAATCTTCTTTTCACTAAACTCCTCCCTGATCTTCCCCTTCCTGATCTCTCCTTCCTAATCTCATTTTCTCTGAATCACCTCTTTAAAAGCCCCCCGTTCCTGTATAGTAAAGATGGTTGATAAAAATATATATAAAAATAGATATATATATATATACTGTCCATTGAAAGTGCATATAAAGATGTTTAATATGAAGAATGTAATCTGCTTATAATTTTGTGCAAAGTTAGAAAAATTATGATTGTAACAATTTTTTTCTATTTGCCTCAACAAATGTTTTCAGTGAATAGTGTGTACAGCTTCTGATAATTTGTTTTTTTCTGTT
Source organism: Xerus rutilus (assembly GCA_028644305.1). NCBI lineage: Eukaryota > Metazoa > Chordata > Mammalia > Rodentia > Sciuridae > Xerus > Xerus rutilus. Next base: position 10,879 of record JAQQSJ010004046.1, read on the forward strand.
ATGTTTGCTAACATG
>JAQQSJ010004047.1:0-10892 GCA_028644305.1 Xerus rutilus
CTGTAATCCCAGCACTTAGGGAGGCTGAGACAGGAGAATCGCGAGTTCAAAGCCAGCCTCAGCAATGGCGAGGCGCTAAGCGAGCAACTCAGTGAGACCCTGTCTCTACATAAAACATAAAATAGGGCTGGGGATGTGGCTCAGTGGTCGAGTGCCCCTGAGTTCAATCCCCAGTACCACAAAAAAAAAAAAAAAAAAAAAAAAAAGAACATAGGCTTTGGAGTCAGGTATTCATAGGTTCAGGTCCTGGGGATGCCACTTACCAGCTATGATCTTGGGCAAATTACTTCAACTCTGGGCTTAGATTTTCTTAGATGTAAAATGGGATAATCAGAGCGATCACCTAGGAGAGTGGTTATTGGCATTTGATGCTCATTTGAATAAAAAGTAAATGGAAGAAAATAATTCCACATTGACATGTGTTCTGTGGATGGAGAGTACAGAGGGCAACACTGGGGAGGAGGTCCAGGGAGGGGTGCTGTTTAAGCTGAGACCTGAAGCCAGAGAAGGAGGATTAAATGAGATAAAGCACCTGCCCCAGCTCCTGGCTCTGAGCCTTCCTGTGAGTCTCTAGCACCGGTGCAGATGACCCAACTCACAAGCTAGTTCTTTGGTCTACTCAACTCTATGACCTTCACCTCTGCTATGCCACAGGCACCCACCACCAGGACCACACTCTGGATCTTGCATCTAGAACCCCCTCATCTTTTCTTTTCTTTTTTTCTTTTTTGGTACCAAGGATTGAACTCAGGGGCACAGCCACTGAGCCACATCCCCAGCCCTGTTTTGTGTTTTATTTAGAGACAGGGTCTCACTGAGTTGCTTAGCGCCTCATCATTGCTGAGACTGGCCTTGAACTTGCAATTCTCTTTTCTTAGCCTCCTGAGCCACTGGGATTACAGGTGTGTGCCACCACGCCTGGCTAGAACCCCCTCATTTCTTTTTTTCTTTCTTTTTTAAAAAAATATCTTTTTATTTGTAGATGAACACAGTATCTTTATTTTATTTATTTATTTTATGTGGTGCTGAGGATCAAACCTAGTGCCTCACACGTGTTAGGCAAGTGCTCTACCACTGAGCCACAACCCAGCACCCCCTCATCTTTTTTTTTTTTTTTTTTGGTACCAAGGATTGAACTCAGGGGCACTCGACTACCGAGCCACATCCTCAGCCCTATTTTGTGCTTTATTTAGAGTCAGGGTCTCACTGAGTTGCTTAGCTCCTCGCCGTTGCTGAGGCTGGCTTTGAACTCGCGATCTTCCTGCCTTAGCCTCCCAACGTGCTAGGATTACGGGCATGCACCACCCCGCCCAGCTCCCTCATTTCTTAAATCTTAAATTAAGACAACCTGCTGTGACCACACCCACTTGTTCCCACTACCTGTTCTTCAAACTTGTAAGAGCTGCCGGCCACCCTACCCTGCCCGGCTCTTATCTCCCTTTCTCTGCACTTTCTCCGGAGCAAGTTCCTTTCCTACCCAGCCTTCACCACTTCTATGCTGATCACCCATCTTTTATTCCACTGTCCTGTTTTACCTGGATGCTGTTGGTGTTTGGTGGTCACAAGGTCAGGTCAGTCTAAAGTCCCTCAGTTAGGTCTTTAGTGTTGCCTGGGGATCTTTCTGTGGTTCTTCCATTCAACTTTCCCTTTCATCCTTTAAGCCTTCTTTGTTCTCCTCAAATATCCCATGTATAGAATAGAAGAGGACATAGGACCTCGTATGTGGTAACCTAGTGTCCTGCCAACCCCCATTTACCTGCATGTGTGCAGTAGGGGCCATCAGAGCCCTGCCCAGGGTCCCTGGGATTACTCCATAGTTTGGGGCACATGGTTCTACTGTGCTTTCCTTCCCCATAGCCAGACTCTGTCCCTGTCTGTGGACTGTCCTTGGGCCACCTAGCTCAGAGAACCAGAGTGGCTCCAATTTATACCTCCCCTCTCCTCCAGGGCAGCTCTTACCCTTTCACTGATGGGTTTAAACACCCTGGCAACATTTCCCTGTGGTCGGGACAACACTGAAGCAGGAGACTTCCCTGTAAGATGAGCTCAAGTCAGTTACCCTTCAGGGGACTTTGCTGTCATTGTGTGCTTGCTTGACCTCTCTCTTTTCCTGGTCTTTTATCCCACTTCACTGCAAATTTTTCCTGGGATACTTTTTTTTGGTACTAGAGATTGAAACCAGAAGCGCTTTACCAATGGACCACACCCTAGCACTTTTTATGTTTTATTTTCAGACAGAGTCTTACTAAACTGCTTAGGGTCTCACTAAGTTTCTGAGGCTGGCCTTGAACTTGCAATCCTCCTGCCTCAGCCTCCCAGATTGCATACACCACCATGCCCACCTCCTGGGATATTTTCTAATAACTGTGCAAGAATGCTCATCTAAGAGATGGCTTCTGAGAAACCCAGTCTCTTATAATCAGCACCCAAATCTCCATTGTTTCTTCTACTGTGGAAGAGACATTTTGTTTTCAATACATGACCCAAGTACCAGCCTTCTCTCTCCTTCCTTCCCTCCTCTCTGCATCAGCATGGTCTTCCTAGGCAATCTTATCTAATCCCATGGCTGCACATGCCATCTGTATTAGTTTCCTATGGCTGCTATAACAAAATAACATAGACTGAGTGGCTTAAACAGAAATTGATTGCCTGACAGTTCTGGAGACTAGAAATCCAAGATTAAGATGTCAGAGAGTTGGATCCTTCTGAAGGCTGTAAAAGAAAATCTGTTCCATTACTCACTCTTAGCTTTTGGTGTTTTGCTGGCAATCTTTGGCATTCTCTAGCTTGTAGATCTCTGCCATTGTCTTCATATGACGTTCTCCCTGTGTGTGCGTCTGAGTTCAAATTTCCCTTTATTATAAGGACACTAGTCATATTGAATGAGGCTTCACTCTAACAAACTCATTTTAACCATATTTCTATAAAGATCTTATTTCCAGCCGGGGGGTGGTGGTGCACACCTGTAATCCCAGTGACTCAGGAGGCTGAGGCAGGAGGATTGTGAGTTCAAAGCCAGCCTCAACAACTTAGCAAGGTCTGACAGCAATACTGGAGCACAGTGGACCTAAAATCCAGTATGACCAGTGTCTCTATCCGACCATGTGAGGACTCGGGAGAATGCTTTGTGACCACAGGGTAGACACTAGAGTCAAAGTGGACGAAAGTCAAGAAACACCAGGAATGATGGCCCCCACCCAGGAGCTACGCCAAGGGGAGGAAGGACCCTACCCAGGGTCCCGAGGGAGCGTGGCCTTGTTGACACCTTGACTTGTAACCTGTAACCTCCAGAATGGGGACAGAATTGCTTTCTGGTTTTTTTTTTTTTTTTTTTTTTGGTACTAAGGATTGAACTCAGGGGTACTTGACCACTGAACCACATCCTCAGCCCTATTTTTTGTGTTTTATGTAGAGACAGGGTCTCACTGAGTTGCTTGCTTAGCGCCTTGCCGTTGCTGAGGCTGGCTTGGAACTCACGATTCTCCGGTCTCAGCCTCCCTAAGCGCTGGGATTACAGGCTTGAGCCACCGCGCCTGGCTCTTTCTGTTTTTTTATTTTTTATTTTTTATTTTTTAGTTGTAGGTGGACACAACATCTTCGTTTTATTTTTATGTGGTGCTGAGGATCGAACCCAGTGCCCCCTGAGTGCTAGGGGGGCACGCTACCACTGCGCCACAATCCCAGCCCCCTCTTTCTGTTGTTTTGAGGTGCCTGGTTTGTGGCACTTGGTTACTGCAGCCCAGGAAGAGCAGCACACTCTCTAATCCACTGGCTCTCTCCCCAGTCACCAGGTTTTTGTGCTCCTGCAAGAGCCTCCAGAGTGGTCTTCCAGCTTCCTGGGTTGTTTCCTTTCTATTTATTCGCCATCAGCTTTCGTAAGCTCTAGTTACTCTCTTGTTTATGCACCTTCCAGGGTCTTCTCAGTACTCCAAAGATGGATTCTGAAGTCTCTTACACACCGCCCCATGTGCCCCTATGGCCTCAAATTGTCCCAGGCTTTTCTATGACTCTCAATGATTGCAATGCCCCACTGTTGCTACTGGCTGACCTCTGGCTTGAATTTCCACTTCGGAGATGTTCCTTCTCCCAAGAAGTGATCCTCAACTCCTCACATAAGTGCCATGCTGAATGCTTTTGTACAGCCTGGTTCTTGCCCTATTAGAGCACAGATCCCACTTACTATGATGCTCTCTGTCTGCCTCCTTAGTCTGTGAGCAGCCCACAGGAAGGCTGGGTCTTCTGCATGTGACGTCAGCGCCTCATGGTGACTGGCTCATTCAGGTGCTCCATCCATTGAGGGAAACAGAGGGCTGTCTCCTTTTGTTGTCTTCTCCTCTGTGTTAGCCAGCTTTCCATCACTATGACAAATTCCTGAGATAATTGACTTATAAAGAAGAAAGGCTTAAGCTGGGTGCAGTGGTGCACGCCTGTAATCCCAGTACTTTGGGAGGCTGAGACAGGAGAATCGTGAGTTCAAAGCCAGTCTCAGCAACGGCGAGGCACTTAGCAACCCTGTCTCTACATAAAACACAAAATAGGGCTGGGAATGTGGTTCAGTGGTCAAGTACCCCTGAGTTCAATCCCCGATACCAAGGAAAAAGAAAGAAGAAAGTTTTATTTTGGCTCACAGTTTTGGAGAGTTCAGTACATGATCAGTTGGGCTGTTGTTTTGGGCCTGTGTGAGGCAGCACATCGCGATGGGAGCTCATGGCAGAACAAAACCATTTACTCCTGGCAAGGAAACAAAACAGGAAGAGGAAGAGGTCTGGTCCTCCAATATGCTTCAAGTGTAAGTCTCCAGTGACCAAGGACCCCTAACTAGGCCCTATCATCTGCTGATAGTACCATCCTGGGAACCAAGTCTTCAACATATGAGGCTTTGGGGCACATTCTAGATCCAAACTATAGCATCCTCCATTGGCTTCACATTTTGAAAGATCTTAACCATCAAACACAAGTTATTTATTTATTCTTTTCTTTTTTTGTGGTATTGGAGATTGAACCCAGGAGTTTGCAAGTGCTTTACCACTGAGCCACATCCCCAGCCTTTTATATATTTTATTTTGAGACAAGATCTTTATTTTATTTCTTTTTATTCCTTTTTTTAAATAGCAGAATGCATTTCAATTCACAATACACATATGGAGCACAATTTTTCATTTCTCTGGTTGTACACAAGGTAGAGTCACACCATTTGTGTCTTCGTACATTAACCAAGGGTAATGATGTCTATCTCATTCCACCATCTTTCTTTTAAGGCTGAGTAATATTCCATTGTGTATATATACCACAGTTTTTTAATCCATTCATCTACTAAAGGGCATCTACATTGGTTCCACAATTTAGCTATTGTGAATTGAGCTGCTGTAAACATTGAAGTGGCTGCATCACTGCAGTATGCTGTTTTTAAGTCCCTTGGGTATAATCCGAGGAGTAGGATAGCTGGGTCAAATGGTGGTTCCATGCCAAGTTTTCTAAGGAATCTCCATACTGCTTTCCAGATTGGTTGCACCAATTTGCAGTCCCACTAGCGATGTAAGAGTGTGCCTTTTCCCCCCACATCCTCGCCAAGACTTATTATTGCTTGTATTCTTAATAATTGCCATTCTGACAAGAGTGAGATGAAATCTTAGAGTAGTTTTTATTTGCATGTCTTTAATTGCTAGAGATGTTGAACACTTTTTCATATATTTGTTGATCGATTATATATCATCTTCTGAGAATTGTCTGTTCGGTTCCTTAGCCCATTTATTGATTGGGTTGTTTGTTCTTTTGTTAAGTTTTTTGAGTTCTTTATATATCCCGGAGATTAGTGCTCTATCTGATGTGCATGTAGCAAAAATTTTCTTCCAAAATGTAGGCTCTCTCTTCACCTTATTGATTATTTCTTTTTCTGAGAAGAAGTTTTTTAGTTTGAATTTATTTTTTATGCAGTGCCAAGGATGGAACCCAGTGCTTTACACGTGCTAGGCAAGTGCTCTACCACTGAGCTAAAGCCCCAGCCCTACACCCAGCCCTTTTAAAAATGTTATTTTGAAACAAGGTCTAAGTTGCTCAGGCTGGCCTCAAACTTGTGATCCTCTTGTCTCTTGAATATCTGGGCCAGGCACATGATGCACTCCTGTAATCCCGGCAACCAGGGAGGATGAGGCAGGAGAATCACAAGTTCAAGGCCAGCCTCAGCAACTTAGCAAGAATCTGTCTCAAAATAAAAAAGTAAAAAGGGCCAGGGATGTAGTTCGGTGGGGATGTAGTTCAGTGGTAAAGCATCTCTGGGTTCAATTCCCAGTACCAAAAATAAATAAATAAATAAAACACTAAATACCTGGGAGGATCAGTGTACCATTGCAACTGACCACAATCTATTAAATTAATCTTTATGGACTTATCAGAGAAATTAAATTTTTTTGTTGTTTTTTAATTGAAAATAGTTGGAAACATCTCCATGCTATTTTCTTTCAGGGGAATAACTGAGGGCTTGGAAATCCTGGTTTTTGAATCTAGCCTTCCCCTACATTTATTAGATAAGGAAACTGAGGCCAAGAGAGGTTAACATAACTTGCTTAAGGTTTAAAGGAAGTCTGTAGGAGCACCAGGCCAAAATTCATGTTTTCTGACTTCTTTTTTTTTGTACCGGGGGGGAATGAACTCAGGGGCACTAGAGCACTGAGCCACATCCCCAGCCCTATTTTGTGTTTTATGTAGAGACAGGGTCTCACTGAGTTGCTTAGCGCCTCCCCGTTGCTGAGGCTGGCTTTGAACTCACAATCTTCCTGTCTCAGTCTCCCAAAGTACTGGGATTACAGGCGTGTGCCACTGTGCCCAGTTATGTTTTCTCACTTCTGCTCCAGGATTCCTCTTGTTCTTTCCAGCAGGTGAGACTTGGAGAGGTCAGGAATGGCCTGCAGGTGAGTGTTTGACACTGACCATCTAGGGGGAAGGGAAAGGGCTGGATTGGCGGCATTTGTCATCTCTGTGATGTCATTAACTCTTGGCTGATCAGGCTCCCTGTGTACAGCCTTTGAACATAAGTGCTGGTTCGAGCTAACTCCGTCATCGCGCTCCGTAAAGCCCTGAACTTGGACATCGTGGGTTTGTGTACTCGGGAGACTTCCATGATCTCTTCCTAGAGGTGGTGCTGGAGGCTCCCGCCCCTCAGAAAGTAGCTGTTGCCAGAATATGCCAGACTCAGGCGATGTGGCTGTGCAAGAGGCTAAAAATAAAATGAAAGAATCCCAAAGGAATGCCCTGTCACAGTCCCAAATATGACAGGGGTCGGAGAACTCGTCTGAGTAGAAAGTGCTGTTTGTTATCATGTGTTGGAACCCAAAGCCAGGGATGGCCTCTGCAGACACGAGTTAATGAAACAGAAACAAGTCCCCAAAGCCCTCCGCAGGCCAAGCTTAAGTGTCACCCTCTGCTGTAGCTTTCCTATTTACTTCAGGAAGAAATAATTCCTCCTTCCTCGGTAGATCCCACATAGTTACTTTCAGTTGATATTTTATTTTTAGTGTTGCCTGTAGAATAGACCCAAGCTCGCCACTTACTGCTGGGAGGCCTCTGCCGGCCGGTTTCTGAATCTTTCAGCTCTGTTTCTTCATTCTTTTTTTTGGTACTGGGGATTGAACTCAGGGGTACTCGACCACTGAGCCACATCTCTAGCCCTATTTTGTGTTTTATGTAGGGACAGGGTCTCACTGAGTTGCTTAGCACCTCGCTATTGCTGAGGCTGGCTTTGAACTCGCGATCCTCCTGTCTCAGCCTCCCTAAGTGCTGGGATTACAGGCGTGCACCACCGCGCCCAGCTTGTTTCTTCATTCTTTTTTTTGTTTTTTTTGGTACCAGGGATTGAACCCAGGGGCACTTGACCCCTGAGCCACATCCCCAGCCCCATTTTGTGTTTTATTTAGAGACAGGGTCTCACTGAGTTGCTTAGCGCCTCGCTATTGCTGAGGCTGGCTTGAACTCTTTTTTTTCTTTTTTTGGTACTGGAGATTGAACTCAGGGGCACTCGACCACTGAGCCACATCCCCAGCCCTATTTTGTGTTTTATGTAGAGACAGGGTCTCACTGAGTTGCTTAGCACCTCGCCCTTGCTGAGGCTGGCTTTGAACTTGCGATTCTCCTGTCTCAGCCTCCCTAAGTGCTGGGGTTACAGACTTGAACCACTGCGCCCAGCTTGTTTCTTCATTCTTTTTTTTGTTTGTTTTTTTTGGTACCAGGGATTGAACCCAGGGGCACTCGACCCCTGAGCCACATCCCCAGCCCCATTTTGTGTTTTATTTAGAGACAGGGTCTCACTGAGTTGCTTAGCGCCTCGCCATTGCTGAGGCTGGCTTGAACTCTTTTTTTTTTTTTTTGGTACTGGAGATTGAACTCAGGGCCACTCGACCACTGAGCCACATCCCCAGCCCTATTTTGTGTTTTATGTAGAGACAGGATCTCACTGAGTTGCTTAGTGCCTCGCCATTGCTGAGGGTAGCTTTGAACTCGTGATTCTCCTGTCTCAGCCTCCCTAAGTGCTGGGATTACAGGCTTGCACCACCGCGCCCGGCTGGCTTGAACTCTTGATCCTCTTGCCTCAGCCTTCTGAGCTGCTGGGATTATAGGCACGTGCCACCACACCCAGTAGTTTTTTTCATTCTTGAAAGCCTTCCTTACAAGGTATTTAAAGAGTGAAATGACATAATACCTATGAGGTACCTACCACATCCCTGTTAAGGATGCAAACACCTGTGCTCTTATGGATTGAACATTTCCTGCTTGTTCAAATCTTCTTCACATTGTTTTTCTTTTTGCAGTACTGGGGATTGAACTCAAGGGTGCCCTACCACTGAGCTACATCCCAGGTCTTTTCGATTTTTAGTTCTTTTAAAAATTTTTTTGTACTTGTGTATAGACAGAATTGCCTTTATTTTATTTCTTTATTTTTATGTGATGCTGAAGATTGAACCCAGTGCCTCACACACACTTGGCAAGTACTCTCCGGCCGAGCTACAGCCCCAGCCCTTTATTTTTATTTCTTACAGGATTTTGTTAAATTGCTTAGGCTGAACTTGAACTTGCAATCCTTCTGCCTTAGCCTCCCAAGTTGCTGGGGTTACAGGTGCTTGCTACCACCCCCAACCCTTCTTTACATTTTTGAAGACCTTGCATTTCTATTAATGAAAAAGTTCATTTACTCAGAGTCCTAACGAACATTTAGGGACAGGAAGTTTTTCTGTGGGCTATCTAACTCAGTTGTCTTTTTTTTTTTTTTTTTAATTTTTTTTGGTTGTTGATGGGTCTTTTTTATTTATTTTATTTATTTGTATGTGGTGCTGAGAATCGAACCCAGTGCCTCATGCATGCTAGGCAAGCGCTCTACCACTGAGCCGCAACCTCAGCCCAAATATTTATTTATTTATTTTTAGTTGTAGGTGGACAGAATATCTTTATTTTATTTTTATGTGGTGCTGAGGATCGAACCCAGTGCCTCACGCATGCTAGGCGAGCACGCTACCACTGCGCCATAACCCCAGCCCCTCAGTTGTATTTAATATCCAGTGATTTTGTAGAACTTGTGCTCAGGGGTCGGTTAGACCCTCTACCTAGGTAGAAGGCAAGATCCCAGACCAGTCATGTTCTGGAATGTTGACCAAGGTGCTAAAGGAAGGTAATGAGGGCTCTGCTCTTGATTAAAGCTATAACCAGAAATGACATTAAAGCCTTGGCTATGGGCTGGGCATCTGACCCACAGAATCTTCTTTGATCCTCACATGAAGCCTGTGGGCTTTGGGAGGCTGAGACAGGAGAATCGTGAGTTCAAAGCCAGCCTCAGCAATGGCGAGGCGCTAAGCAACTCAGTGAGACCCTGTCTCTACATAAAACACAAAATAGGGCTGGGGATGTGGCTCAGTGGTTGAGTGCCCCTGAGTTCAATCCCTGGTACCAAAAAAAAAAAAAAAAAAAAGGAAAAAAGAAAAATAAAAACAACCCCTCCCCCCACGGCCTCATGCATGGTAAGCAAGTGCCCTAGCACTGAGCACACCCCTAGCCCAAACCTCGTTTTCAAGAAGCAGTGCCACTGTCCCCGGAGCAGGGATTGTGCATGTGTTCATGCTCACAACATGTGTGGGCCCCCTGGGTTGTGCCTTTGTGTTGTCCAGAATGTGCTGTGTTTCCTTGGCCCACCCTGTGGACCCGAGCTTCCCTACTACACCTTGCAGGGGCTGAGGCCTCACATGGTTGGTTTTCATGGAAACTTGGCAGCTTTCCTATCACTTCACCCAGAGCCCTGCACCACATTCCAGTGGCTTTATTTATGTGCCTTGGAATCCTGCCAGGCCTGGGCCTGGGACTCGTTGCCATGGTGATCTCCCTACTCTTTCCAGATAACTTCTCAAGGATGTTGCCCTTGGGCCTGAAATACTCTTGCCTGCTGCAGCCTGCGGGAGTGGGAGGTGTGGTGAGTGGAGTGGGGGCAGGAAACCCCCTGGGCCTCTCCCTCTTTACATTTGCACAAACTACAGTCTGGGCCAGAAACTTTCTGGGTCGCATGCTCCTGCCCTCTCTCCCCAACTCCATTTTAGGACTGGAGATGGTTTTGCTTAAATTGGGGGGAACTTCTTTCGATGGTTCTATTTTGGTTGTTATAGTCAGAGCTTGCCTTAGAAAGCATGTTAAAACAACATTTTTCAAAAAGTTCAACTTCGCCGGGCGTGGTGGCTCACGCTTGTAATCCCAGCACTTAGGGAGGCTGAGACAGGAGAATCGCGAGTTCAAAGCCAGCCTCAGCAATGGCGAGGCACTAAGCAACTCAGTGAGACCCTGTCTCTACATAAAACACAAAATAGGGCTGGGGATGTGGCTCAGGGGTTGAGTGCCCCTGAGTTCAATCCCCGGTACCAAAA
>JAQQSJ010004048.1:0-10892 GCA_028644305.1 Xerus rutilus
TATACAACACAAAATTTGGCACTTAAAACTTCACTGAACCCTGAAGAAAGCTGAGCCTGTATTGGAATATATATTTAAATTTAGCCCTCAATATTTATTTTGTTTTTTACTTAAGATAGAGATCACACATCAGATTCCTTAACTTTTATTTTATGTGTTTCTGAAAGTGACATAAACATTGTTTATTTGTGTCTCATTTTCTGAAGAGCCATATGGCAATTTACAATGTTAGGATCTTCCTGACTCTCAATAAATTCTTAATCATTTTATATATTTTTGAAAAGTCACAAAAGTTCAAGGGATGAGCTTTTGCTACCTAAAGGATCATCTCTCTCAGATACTTTGTGGCAATCAACATGTGCTGAAACTATTCTCTCAGTGGTGTTTAGATTTGAACTACTGGGGATTAGAACAGATGCTTCCCCTGGGAGTCCTCTTGGATTGCCCTTCACCTTGTTGTCTACTACAGTGAGTGAAATTTAGTCCCTAATAATAGATGGATGGTACATCCTTTAGCAAAATGATTTATCTCCGCATTTCCACTTTTAACCTGAGAGGCCAATATTTGCCTCCAGGTTAAATACTCAATTATTTAGGGTTTACTCAGATCAACTCTCCAGAGTCCTTTGTCACTTTCAGTATGACCTGACCGCTCACAAGCCGGCATTGTGAACTGTGAATCAGCAAAACATTTCCTAAGTCAGTGAGGAAAGATTGGTATATATAATTAGAAAAAAAGTTGGAGCAGATAAGAGATATTATGTCTCAACATCCAGACATTTCATCAATTATACTCCTTTGCTTTAGAAATCAAGACTTGAAGAACTCCTAACCCATAGCAAATGAGCTGACTTCAGCTAAGCTTCTGGAACATTCTGGCTTTTGGCCAGATGTCTCATTTAAACTGTCTAAATTCATTAAGCTTAGAAAACTGAATTGCAGGATCTTTCAAGAACAGATTCACTGGATGATTCCTACACTAACTTTTGTTTCTTAGCATACTGAACATAGTGTAGAACTCCTAACTATTCCTGAATTAGAATTTAGCAACTATGTAGTTCTTCTGCCCAAGGAATCTCTAGAATTTTTGCTTACAGCTTTTATTCATTTCCTTTAATTCTTCTGTAAGAAATCTGTAAGAGTTAATTCAGATACAATACACAAGTAAATATGCAGTTAGTCCAAAGTTAGTCCATCTCTAGGAGGCCCAAATAATTAAAACTGAAAATGTCAGCTTTCTTGATATCCATGTAATTTTAATGTAAAAATCTGGAAGGTGAAAGAGCTAAGATTTATAAGACATTCAAGCTGTTTAGCTGTTAGAGATGGATAAAAATTAGCATATAGTATAATTTCATATTCCTAATTGGCCTTAGTTTATGAATGAAAAAATAGTTGTATAGAAAGTTTAAGCAACTTGGCTTAAAGTAGAATGAAGTTAGGTTGCCAAAGCTGGTGCCAGAAACCAAGACTTCTGATTCCTACTAAACTAAAGAATTCAAATGAAACAAGTAACTAAACCGCCCCCTCTGTCTCTATCCCAAATTACTTAGTTATACACACATGAACGTTGGGTGGAACTGGCTCTAGGTTTGGCCTTGCAAATATAGGGAGCAAACATTAACTTTTTTTTGTTATTTTCAGATATACATGACAGTAGGGTATATTTTGACATATAACTTTTGATTTTTGATTATGTTATGTTTGAATTGGAGATCCCTCTGCAATTGAGGTTTTAGATACACTCCATATGCTATGATTCTGGGATGACTCCAAACCATTGGAAACCTTTCTCAAATACATAAATATCTGGGGAGTTTGCATGTGGACATAGAGAGCTTTCAAGTAAATGCTGCATTTTAAAATCTGTTTAAATATGGTAAACATGCACCTTAAAATCATTTTATAATAATTAGTTGTACATTTACAGTATACTAAGTTCTTGGTAGTATTTTATCTACAAAAGCTTAAATTATCAACTAATTCCAAAGTTTAAATTCATCAGTGAATTTACATCAAATGACTTTACTGTGGTAGAAAAGACATATGCCAAATAATGACGACATATTACCTAATTAAATCCAAATTTTTGCATGCCTCATTGAAAGAGCTGTTTGCAGTAACTGAAAAGTCTTTAGTTTTTTTTTTTAATGTTCCATATATATGCCAGAAAAGGAATTTCCAAACTTAAAGACAAAAACAGAAACAACTAAGTAATATCCGCTTGACTTTGTTGAGGTAGATGGTGAGAAAGGAAGAAGAATTTGGGAGTTCAGAATCAGAAGCAGAATAGTGCATATGTTCTGTCATGAATTATTTGCAGAAAATTTCATAGTCAGACTTCTGAATATTGAACTTATTCTAGTCTGTCTCAGACCTTAAAATGCTCAGCCTAAATTCAGAGAGCTTTATCGTAAATTGTGCCTAAATTAAAATTTAAGGTACACAGCTTCTTTCATCCATATTTCACAACCAAACAAGATCCTCGAGTAGAAAATTATCCCCATTTCACAAAAAAAGGGGAAAGAACAAATAAAAATGTGTAATAAATGGGGGGGGGGGTTAGGAGAGGAGGAGTGGAAGGAAGAAAAAGAGAAAAGAAAAAATAGTAAAAAAGGGAAAAATACAGAAGGGATACTGTTATGTTATCAAAATCCAGATGTTAGAAGACTAGCCATGGCAAATCTATTCTTGCTTTGCTCTTACTGAAGTTAAAGCACAGAAAAGGATTAAAATATCCCTAGAAATAGTGATAATGATGAAAAATGCCTTTGAACTTAGTTTATATAAAATCACAGATGAACTTCATTTGGTTTATTTCCTTTTGCTGATCAAGATTTGCCCCATACCATCTAAAGTAGTACCTCTCAAATGAGGATGCTTTTGTTCCCCAGGGGATGTTTGATATTTTCTGTAGGAATTTTTGGTTGTCACAATTGGAGATTAGAAATATAATCTAGATGAGAAAGTCCAGAGTTGCTACTAAACATTTGGCAATGCACAAGAAAGCCCCCAGTTTAGGAATAATCTGGTCTGAAAAATTGACAGTTTCTCTAGAGAAGACTTGTTTTCAAGATACTCAACATGTGCAAAGAACAGGAGTGGGAAGACAGTCATGACCCCAATATACACTAGGTTTGTTATGTCACTATATACATTTAAAAAGAAAATGTAAAATATATATGGACAATGGAATACTATTCTGCTATAAAAAGAGTGAAATCTTGTCACTAATGACAGCATGGAAGAACCTAGAGAACATTATATGAGGTGAAATAAATCAAGCATAGAAACACAAATACCACATGATCCCACTCAAATGTGGAATCTAAAAAAGTTATCTCATGAAAGTTGAGAGTAGAGTGGTGGTTACCAGAGACTGGGATGTGTGGGATGGGAAGGGATTGGGAAAGCCTGATAACTGGGTATAAAATTACAGTTACCTAGGGGCAAAAAGTTTTGGCACCCTCTTTTACAGTAGAGTGATTATAGATAATAATGTATAACACATTTTTGAAAAGCTAGAAGAAAGGATTTTGAAAGTTTTGACCATAAAGAAATAAATATTTGAGGATATAAAATTTTTAATCTGATTTAAACATTCCACAATGCACACATATATTAAAGTATCATGTCATTCCATTAATATGTACTATCGTAATGATTTCATGTGCAAGTTAAAAATATATAATTAATTTTTTTTTTATCTCATAGAAGTAGAGGAGAATGTTGACTACCAGATTCTGGGTGGGGTTATCGGGAGATATTGATAAAATTATGCATAATTACAGTTAGGAATAAATTTCAAGAGATCTATTTGTACAGCAAAGTAACTATACTAAATGATTATATATTTTATGTTTAAAAAAGTTCAAAAATAGCCGGGCGCGGTGGCTCATGCTTATAATCCCAGCACTTAGGGAGGCTGAGACAGGAGAATCGCGAGTTCAAAGCCAGCCTCAGCAATGGCGAGGCACTAAGCAACTCAGTGAGACCCTGTCTCTACATAAAACACAAAATAGGGCTGGGGATGTGGCTCTGTGGTCGAGTGCCCCTGAGTTCAATCTCCAAAAAAAAACCAAACAAACAAACAAAAAAACACCTAATAATCTTTTAACTTAACCTTTCCTTTGTTATTCTATTTTTAAATTTTACTTAGACTCATTCTAAAAACTATAGAATAGTATCCATGTGCATAGACTGAAAATGCTTTAAAAATTATTTTGGTGATTTTAGGTTTGTAAAGTTATGACTATAATATTAATATTGAAGCCATTGATGTAGAATGTATATTTTTTATGAAGTGAACTGAAAATCTTAAAAGTATATGCAGAGTGTAAAATGCTGAATTTGCATATCTCGTGGCAAAGATTCAAAATTTTAGAGATTTACTCAAAACATGGTGCTCAGTAAATCTTATATTTACTACTCTTGTGGAGCCATTAAAATGTTTTAATAAAAGAACACTAAAAAATAAATTTTGCTGTGCTTTTACTTGCTACTTATATTGGCTTCTTCTTATTTAATATTTACACTTGTTTTGAGAAAATAGATTTAACTTGTTGCCTGAAAATGTACTGCAAATTTTAAAATGCTGAGAATTGTCAGATATCCTCAGTAGAATCTACTGAGTCTATAAAATAATAAGTCATTTTCCCACTTGATGGAATTACATACTTCTTCACAATGAACAGGGTGCAAAAAGAACAGGTAGAAAGTCAGATTCTATTTTGAACTATGGGAATGCAAAGATGAAAGTGAAAGGCAAGGTCTTTAAGCAGTGGGAGGATCATACAAAATAGAGTGATGGATTTTGTCTGGGAGATTCCCAAATCTTGCATCAGAGTTCATCCTTGATCAGGATATTCAAGTAAGAAGATTGCTAGTAACAGGGAGGCAGGCAGGAGAAATGTCTCCCAGGAAAAAAGAACAATATGTTTTCAAGAAGCCAGCATGTACTTAGGAGAAAGGGGATACAATTAAGATCAATGAGCATTTATTGAATGCCTACTCTGCACATTTGCCAACATAACTAATTTAAATAGAAATCTTTCTTTTTCTGGAATGAGCACAGGCTCATGTGAGTTATGCTCATTATTTCAGCCTTATACTCAAGCTTTTCATAGACTTGAGATTTCAAATTAGAGTTTGGGAACTCTAATTTTACTTGCAACAATGGATATTACAAGATCTACTTCTACTAAAACATGTTACTAATGTTGACCATAAAGGGTTTGAAACTACATTGCTGAAATTGAAGACTTTGTGATTCCATAAACACCTCCTATTAAACTTCATATTGGTTTTGCTCATTTGAAATCTCTTTTATAGTTTGTTTTTCAAATTTTAAATTAAACGTGTACAATGTTGGTTTATTTTGCTTTCATTTAAAGCTGTAGTAACCTGATGTTTGCCCATCATGGAAAATAAGAGAGTCATTTTTTTAAAAATTCTTTTGTATAATTTCTTTTTTAGCAACAAAAACAGCATTACTAACTTTGAATATTGGTTTGTAGTTGACAATGACCTTTTCCTTAGATCCTTATTTAATAAATTTGTTAGACACTAATAAAGTTGTGTCAAACAATTGGAGGGGTTGGAAAAGAGGAAAGAAGAGAACATTTATTGAATACTCTATTAAGGATAATAGACTTTATCCATTGCTTGACATATATTGTAAATCCATTAACAATAACAAAAATGCCTAAGTAATAATTAATGATTCTGTCATTTTTATTCTCCTTCTGATTTCCTCAGGGATAGATAGTATCATTTACAGGATGCCTGGCTAAGGATCTTAAATCTATAACTATCTTTGCATTCTCAGAGCTAAGAAAATGCTGTATTAAAAGTTAGAAGTTGTTATACTAACAAGTGTGTATGTGTGTGTGTGGGCGCACACGCATGTGTGTGCAAATGACAGACTGCAACAGTTACAAAATGTGTCAGGAAGAGAAAAGCAAAAATTTAATGTTTTCATTAAAATAATTTACCATACATTTTCCCAAACATATTTCCCATTTGCATTTTAAACAACTTTTAAATATGATTTACACAGGTGAAAGCAAATAGCAACTGATTGGAAATCTTTCTGGAAATAATTTGCCTGAATCTGTAACCACATGCTACATTAGAGAACACTCTGTACCAAATCCCAGGCAAGTTAAGAAACTCAGAAGAGCAAAGATCCCCAGGAAGAGCTGGGCATGGTACCTCAGCAAAAACTCTTCTAATAGCCTTACATTTGTCTTCAGAACAACCTGGATTCTGTCCAAGCTTAAATATAGATGTTGCTATCTTCTTCCTAAAAAATACCACTTTTTGGTATTTGGCATTTCAAGAAATTTTGTTAAAGTATGCTCAATTCTCTCTGGAAAATAATGATATAAAACTAAACATGAAACAACTTTAGTATGTTCCATTTTAATCCTGGTTAAAAAAATTCCAAATAAATAGGCTTCTCTGGCATGGCTGACATAAGGTTAATGTTATTTTTAATTTGTATATTTTAATTTATATATTTTAATTGCAACAGGGAACCTTGGTGACAAATATCTGTCCACTATTTCTAAATAGATAAGCATTTTCATCATGGAAAGAGATTTTCCATTTCTTTTTTTTTTTAACCTGTCATTCATATAATTTCCCTAGTTTGGTTCTAGTAAAAAGGAAAGAAGGACCACTAAGAACATGTCAAATTATCTCTAGCTGAGATTTTAAAATAGCACATTCCTTTATACCACGAATATAGCTGTGTTTGACTTCTGTTAATTTTCTCAGTTCTTTAAGGAAGAGAAAGTATTTTCAATGCTTCCATTTGGCTTTCTGATTAGATTTTGTTAAGTGCCAAATCTGTAAGTGCCACACTTTGTCAAAATCAAGAGGAAATACTTGAAATCTTGAGTCCCCCAAACCTGAATTTCATTTAAGTATCCACAACAACTGCCACTATCTCATAGCTCCTCAGTGTGAAGTCCATGGGCCACAAGAGCCAGCATCACCTAGAGCTAGTTAGAAAAGCAGACACTGGTTATACTGGAACTCCTTAACCAGAATTTCCATTTTAAGGAAAGTGAGTCCTTGATACACTGTAAAGTTTGAAAAGAAATGTGCTCTCTTTTTGTGTTTATTCACAGAAAGTAATTATCATGTCTCTTTGCCTGGTATTTTTCAAACAAAAGGGCCAGCATATTATTTATAATTGTCTCATTTGAAGTGGCTAGCATAGTATTTCCCACATGGCTGACAATGGTAGATCCTTATTAAATGTATATAGTAAATTGAGAGCAAATTCCTGGAATTTATACCTTTGTAGATCCTATAACACTTACAGGCAATATTATTTTCCTCTAGACAATAAGCCCTGAGAATGTAATCATTATATCTAATAATAAAATATTAATTTTAAATTGATTGTATAATAATTGTACATATTTGTGGGGTAGAGTGTGACATTTCAATACATGTATTCAATATGTAATGAGCAAATACATGTAACTGGCATATCCATCTCCTCAAACATTTATCATTTCTTTGTGTTGGTAACACTTAAAAGGACAATTTATAAACTGAAGACAGGTACATTGTAGCAGTAATTTTGAGTTTATTTAATGAATACCTGTATTTATTTATGTGCCAAGACATGGTTTAAGTTATTTATAAATATTAATTCATTCTTTTTTTGAACTAAGATCACTTGATTAAGCATAAATCTATTTTAAATCAACAAAGGTGGTATTGCTTTCAGTTCTGAGATGAAAAACCTTAGTGTATTACATTTACTTCAGGTTATTTGGTTGCAGATGATTAATTAATGTGCTATAGTTACTATAAAATGTCAATAGTTACGTGATTTTCTATTTTTTTATGGTTTCAAAAATTTCCTAAATTGTTTGGAAGTGGTTTTGCTGTAAGTGGTATGCTCCTTTGAATATTAAAATAGGATATCAAAAAATTTTATAGAAGCCCCTATTCCATTTCAGAACAGAAATATCACAACAAATTGTATTGGATATGATTGTTTTGTATCTATGTTCTATGTATTACTCATTTACATGCATGTGATTTTATACTCAAAGGGAGGGAAGATTCCAATCCGGTGGACATCACCAGAAGCAATAGCCTACCGCAAATTCACATCAGCCAGCGACGTATGGAGTTACGGAATAGTTCTCTGGGAGGTGATGTCTTATGGAGAAAGACCATACTGGGAAATGTCCAATCAGGATGTAAGTGTGTATTTGTAGTTTATGAGTTATGAGTTCAGATTAAAAGATCAAGCTGTGCAAGGAAGTGGAGCATAATGAGACCAGGTGGCTCCTAGTTTGTGACATTGAAATTGAACATTTAGAAGAAATGAAACTGTTTCCAAGTCGTGCATAGATATTAATTGAATTGCTTGTACAGCTTTATATGTTTTCCTAAAGTGGGAATTTAGGAATGAGACAAAATGAAACATTTTTAACAAGAATAGAATAAAATAAGTAACAATAAGAAAACCTATATATGTAACAAGGAGTATTTGAAATATTTTTGCTACATTTTAACATTAGTAAAATACATAGCTGTTATGCTTTCTGGATTGAATTAATGCATCTATTCCAATATTTTGTTTACTTCAATTTTTTATTTTGCAAAGTCAAACCAAAACAACCAATTTCTACCATGTTATATTAAATGTGCACAAGTTTAGTTATAGTAATTGAAGTCTCTGAATAAAGAAATAATATTTAATTTTCTATTACTTTGGTGATTTTTCAAAAGGAATTTTGTTTTCATAGGTTATGTTTTGCTAATGCTTAGTAAGAGGATGTTATTGATATATGAGGTCAACATCTTCCCAGCCAGAAACTTTGAGCATGATCCCAAAGATATAGTAGAAGGCAAACTGAGATGATTTTAGTGATTTCCTGCTTACCACTTATGGAATTGTTTCTAATGTATTTTGATAAATAAATCTTCCTATACTTCCTACATTCTTTTTTTCTATACTTTTTTTATATAGTACTGGAATAAATGACCTCAATTTCCCAAATCTCTTTTTTCTAATTTCTCTCTCAGTGGATCCCAAAGTGTGGTCTCCGTAGCATCAACTTTTTTAAAAAAATACCTTTATTTTATTTATTTTTATGTGGCACTGAGAATTGAATCCAGTGCCTCACATGTGCCAGACAAGGCACACTGAGCCACAACCCCAGCCATGCAGCAGCAACTGTAACATGGCATGAGGATTTAAATTTGTATTTGTGTTTATACAAAATATTGGGACTTACTCCAGGTGGATGGAATCAGAAACTCAAGAATTAAGGAAAGCACAATAAAGTTTAAAAACCACTACTCTGCATTTATTGTATTTATAAAAATACAAACAAAATAATAAATACTTAATTGTGTGGCAAAGAAGATTTCAACAAAGGAAGTTACTATAATTTGGTAGGGACCATTTGAACTATGATATAGCTAAAATCTGTATATTAATTTTCTTTGCATGTGTTCATATAATATTCCATAGTGATCTGTAAAATCAAGTCATTATTTCTTTATACCAACAAATTTCCCTTATCACTCGACATTTGTTAACTTAATCTAAAAAGAATCTTTGAAAGCACTTTTCATAAACTTGCTTTCTCTCACTTGATCTTCCTTTAAGTAATATTTTCAGGCATGAATAGTTAGTTATTTGCTTGATCAGCTATTATTTAAAATGAGAACTTTTGAATTGGACTTTAAAATATTCTTTTCAGTATAAATGGAGAAATAGAGTAAGTCCAACCTCTTATGGCCCTGGACACTTTCTTCTTACTCAGGTAATTAAAGCTGTGGATGAGGGCTATCGCCTGCCACCTCCCATGGACTGCCCAGCTGCGTTGTATCAGTTGATGCTGGACTGCTGGCAGAAAGACAGAAACAACAGACCCAAGTTTGAGCAGATTGTCAGCATCCTGGACAAACTCATCCGGAATCCCGGCAGTCTGAAGATCATCACCAGTGCAGCAGCAAGGTGACACATTACATTTTGCATTCTGCACTCTGAAGTGCATGTTTGCTGTCTCCAAAGGGATAACCTCCCACCCCCACCCAACTGCATTCTTTGAAACTTGCATTTCTCAAGATGGGATAGATATGTTTTCTTTCCTTGTTCTTTAGGAATAATTCTCATGCTACTTAATAATGATGAAATTCTGAGATGTCTTTAACTTTCATATTGACTAGAAGTGTTTCTACATTCATGCTTGTTTTAGATTTTGGAAAATGGAAAAATCTGACCCAAACTTCTTTTCACTAACTCTCCATTTTTGTCAGAAAAAGAACAGAAGAAAAACAAAAGGAAGGAAAGAAAGAAGGAGGGGGGGGAGGAGAAAGAGAAGAAAAGAGAGAGGAAGGAAGGGAGGGAGGGGCCAGAAGGAAAGAAGGAAGAGGAGAACAAGTAAAGGAGAAGGGAGGAAGGAAAAGTCAACTTATTTTTTTATTTAAAATAAAGCTTCAAAAAAGATTATTAGCAATGTATTTAAAACATTACACTAGCCTTTAGAAAGCAATTTCCCCTGCTTTGAACAAATATTTCTTTAATATAAATTGAGTACAAATTATGGTGCTAGATACTGTTAAGGATAAAAGTAAGAGTAAAATAAGGTCCGTATCCCAGGACAGCAGCACAATGTAAATTCATCCTAAGTATGATGCAATCCTGAATTTGTCATGTCCATTAACTTATGTGGGTACTTCTTCCAGTCCTGAATTGCTTGAGTTTCCTTAGTGGTTTTGTGTAATGGTGAACTACAGTGTACCTACAAAGGGCAATGAAAGAAATGGTGGAGAGGCATTTTGTGAGGTTTCATATCAGATGAAATTATTAACAAGAGAAAAACTATCTGTATTGTTTACTAATGTAG
>JAQQSJ010004049.1:0-10890 GCA_028644305.1 Xerus rutilus
ACTATATGAATGACATTCTTTAATATAGCTATTCCATGCATTTATTCAACAAATATACATAACCTTGGCACTGGAATATAATAGGAATAAAGAGAAGTTTGGTGTTCATGTCCTAATGGAAATTATATAGACCAAAAATGTTTAAATAACAAAATTACAGGTGATCTATCTATCTATCTATCTATCTATCTATCTATCTCTATCTATCTATATGTGTGTGTATGTATATATGTAATATGTATGCAACATATACAAATATTATACATGTATAATAATTTATTTGAAAGAAAGAAGTGATGGAATTCTCGAGCAGTTTTTAATGAATGCTTCAGGGTGGAAACCTCTTTGGCTGGCACTGAACAAAGAACAGGAGGTGAGAAGTAAGAGCCACTTAATCCGGGGAGCAATCTCTGAAATTCTGACTACAAAGGTGGTTTGTAAAAAGATGAAATACATGAGAGTCAGGTACAGATTTAAAAAATGAGACTTGGTTGAGAAAGTCTTTGAAGACCATGGAAATAACCAAGTGAAAAGCCAGGAAACAAAAATGCAGAGAAATATGGGGATACACAAAGCTGCAGGATCTCTGAGAAACTGGCAGGTGTGACTTTTAAAGACCAGGAGAAATAGACATCTGTGGCAGGAAGAACACACGGAGAAAGGAGTTCTGACCCAATATGACTCATAGACATAATGTTGGATCATCTACCCAGGACTGAGAGCTTAAGCAAAAGATGCCAAATTGATACCCGAGGGCATAAGAAATTGAGTTTGCAAGAGGCACATTGCTTAGCACACTCTTGGGCTTCATGTACAAAAATTTACATATACGAAGTCTGGTTGGCTGTATGGTTATGTATTAATGCCAAATGTGATGTAGGGTGAAGGTCGATGAAGGATTCATTCACAATTGGGATTTTGCCAATGGAGGAAGCAATGAGTAAGGGAAAGATTAAAATGATGGAAAATGTCAACTATGTTGGAAAAAAGATATAAATAAAACGAGGGATGGAATATAAGTAGAGGGAAAAGAGCGTGGATTAGATGTACTGGCAAGTCCAATTATTATGGAAATGGTAATAAATAAGCAATTTAATTCAAAGGATAGAAAAAGTGATTGCAAACTGTAATATCTAAAATTAAGAATAGAAAGTGTTGTAGTACTAACTTAACCAATCTATAGCAAATCACAGTGGTTTTAGGCTGAAATAGATTGGTTCTGGAGATGTCACATAAAGAATTAGATAGGAAGTTTTGGAGTTTGAGAGCATTGATGTTCCTGAGAAACACTGAAGGAAGATAGGAGTAAGAAATTAAAATGAAGTGAAGAGAGGAATATGTTTCTAAATGAGAATAATTAGAAGGGGGTTAAGTCTTATATCTTTATGGGTTAATTATCAAGATACACAGATTTTGCAATTTGGAAAAGAGTAATTATTTATGAGCAAATTGGACATTCACCTTACTTGATGACATTGAAGCATCCTGGTTAGAAGAGTTAAACAGCCTGAGCCAGGCATGATGGCTCACACTTGTAATCCCAGCACTGAGACAGAAGGATCGTGAGTTCAAAGTCAGCCTCGGCAATGACGAGGCACTAAGGAACACAGTGAGACTCTGTCTCTAAATAAAACGCAAAAAATAAGGCTGAGGATGTGGCTCAGTGGTCCAGTACCCCTGAGTTCAATCCCAGGTACTAAAAATAAATTTAGAGTCAAAGAGCCTGTAATGAGAAGGTAAGCTAGGTTCCAGTTAGGACAAAATTTGTTTGAGCTTCTTCTGTGAAAGTATTGAGAAAATAGGATTGGACCAAGCATAAGGTAGAAATGCCACACCCTGCACTGAAAGGGAGCATAGAGAAAAAAACGGAACCCCTAATGGTTTAGACTATGAGATTGATCGTACAGTGTAGGTGGCAAGGTAGAAGAGGGCTAGCTTCTTATTCTCTGAGATAAGAGCGGGGAACCAGAACTCACACATTACTCAAACACTGCCTTCAGTCTTATAGCAAGCTAAAGTCAGATGGTTCTGGAAGCAATAAGCATGATGCATGTGTTTATGGTATTACAGCTTTTTGAATTACTCTGATTTTCTTGATTGCTTTTCTGTGCATGTATGTGTACATAGAAATATATTTCTGATTATAGAGTTATATTCCTTTGCCAATGCATTTTCTACTGTATTAGTAAAAGATGTAAATACCTTAAATGTTCTAATCTACATATGTGTTTAACAAGGTAATACATTTATATTTTTCTCTATTTACCTTTATGACATGCCATGTAAACCCAAAGAAATCAGGAAATATATAATATCCATTCTTTCATTCAGTATTGACATTATCAACTTCAAAACTAATTTATAATGTATATATGGAAAACAAATAGTTGACATTTTATCTAGACCATACAAATTATGTCTCCATAGCAGCCTACATTTTGAATATAGATGTGATATCAGTGGGAAAGAGTTTAGCTGGATTTTCTCAAAAATTGCTTGTTTTAAATTCATGTTTGATGCATTAACAAATTGTGAATGCTATTCTGAGCTCATTTTCACTGCAAAATTTAAATTTAACATCTGTATTTTTATTGTAAGTTGTTTACTTTACATTGCAAAAAGTTGGCAGCCTCACCTTTATTCTATTTTGAATTATTTGAAATTAATTCTGTTGGCAGGAAAGCATTGGTGTTTTTGAAACTTCACTTTAGAAAAGAGTTACAGTTACAAATGTTTTGAAAAAGAAATAGTTTTAAAAAGGAAACTGTCTATGAATAACTTTTAATGGAATGTTAGTAAATTGCTTTTTATGTTTCCACATTTCTTAAGGTTAGAAAATTAACTGTATTAATAATAAATAACTTCTTTAAGAAGGAATGAGGCTTTAAGAGGAATGAGACTTTGAAATCATATTCATGTATGTGTTTTTAAAATTTCATTTGTTTAAGTTTTGTTCCCTTTTGAGAACATATAAATATGCAGAAATAAACATTCAAATAGTGTATACATTGACAATAAAATTGTAACTCTTTATTTTCTATGCCTCCCTTGCCCCATCTCATTCTTTATAGGAAAATTTTTGGACTTTCTTATATAATTACATGTGTTCCCTTTTGTAATTATGAGTAATATGTTTATAAATTTTAGTTTTGACAAAATTTATGCAATTTGTACCTTTATGCAATTATATTAATTTACTCATTTTTATAAAAACAGCAAAGAAGGTGCAAGTTTAACTCAATTAAACTAATATCCCTCTGAATTTAGTTTCTGCTTAATTAGTTATCTTCTAAATGTAAACACTATTCTTGTTTTATCAATATTAGATACTATCTTTTGATTTCATATGATGAGGTTATTCTTTCTGCACTTGCTTTTATTTTTCTACCATTTATACATAAGTTTCTAATAGGTCTACTATTATTTTTGTACTAGTAGTATATAGCTATATTTATAGTAAATCCTGTTTATAGTAAGTCTTTGTAGAAGACAATACAACTAAGTCTTCTACACTTTGCTGGTTGGTTTTAGTTTTAAAAACCAATAAGTACTTTTAATAATATTAAGGATTTATAAATATTATGCACTGAAGAACTTATTAATGTCATAAAATCTATACAGCACATAGGATCCCAGTCTTGTGGTTGTACATAATGTGGAGATTCACTGATCCTAATTAGAATAAGATATACTCCATGTTTGTACAAATATGTCAAAATACACTCTACTGTCATGAATAACTAAAAATAATAACCATAACCATATACATATATATATGAAAGCTTTTTAACCTTTACAATACACAAAGAGACTGCCTAAGCATCAAAGTCAAGTCTATTATTCATTATTACAGTCATCAATTTTTCAAAATTATTCCACATTTTATTTACTTTGTTGCTAGATCATGCATTTTTTCATATAACTTCCTGTTTCTCCTGATCGTCCTAATTCTTTTAATTTTTATTTTTGAGCCACTGGCTTTATTGATCTTCAAGATAACTGGCTTTCTAGGAATCTTTTCCACAATAATCATGTCTCTCTCTTATTATAAACATCATAAATTTTGCTAAAGGTTTTTCCCAGAGCAATTCCTGAAAAGGAAGCTGCACAGAATTTAGATGAGGGGTTTGAACCATAAATAGATATTTAAAATAACAAGGGTATACATGGGATTAAAATCGTGAGACTGGATAAGATCAGGAAGAGAGTGTGCTGTTGGTAAAAAGAAGAGGTAGAAGCCGAGGACAGGTGCAAAGGTTAAGCCCTGAGGAACTCTGGTATTTGGAGGTGAGACAGATGCAGAACAACCAGGAGACTGCCAAGGAACATCCGAAGATGCAGAATAAAGTGATGAGTGATGTATATTTTCTGATTATTTTCATTTTTAAAATAGTTCTTACATTATTATTATTGATCAAATCTTTGATAAACAATTTTAGGTTCAAAATCATTTTCCCCAAAACACCAAACTTATTGATTTTACATGGTTTAGGATGTCTGTTTCATTTTCTCCATTTGATGCTCATCTAGCTTTTTCTACAAACATTTGATGTTGCCTTCATTTTAGCATCTTGCAGTTCTGTGTAAATTTGTAAAGGTGTGGATTGTTTTCCTTCCACTCTGAAAAGACTAACACCTTTATTCTGAAGAATCATTATTATTAAGGTTTGAGAAATTTTAGTCTTTCAGTTTTTTACTAATTTTTTTCCAACTTTTTCTCTCTGCTCTCTTTCTTGCACTGGCAATCAATGAAGATGAATAAATGCCATCTTGATTTTTGAGAAGAAGGAAGGAATAAATATGTGCTCAGATCTCCTTCTGAAAGGGTTGATTTCTATACTTAGGAAATTATTCCCTTCATTTAAAAAAATCAAATATATTATTAAAGTTCAGATTAATCACTCACAAGTCACATATATATGCATATACATGTATTTATTTATATATGTATATTTATGTATATATATGTGTGTCTGTGTGTGTGTGTGTGTGTGTATAAATAAATAAAACTGGATGAAGAGCCCAGTGCAATAGTGCACACCTATAATCCCAGTAGCTTGCAAGGCTGAGGCAGGAGAATCACAATTTGAAGACCAATCACAGCAACTTAGCGAGGCCCTAAGCAACTTAGTGAGACTCTGTCTTGAAATAAAAAGGGCTAGAGATGAGGCTCAATGGTTAAGTGCCCCTGGGTTCAATTCCTGGTACCAAACAAACAAATAAACACCCTGAATGTAGAAAAATTAAAAGTACCAAGAATTTTACAATAGATATTAAAAATATGCTAACAGGGGCTGGGGCGGTAGCTCAGTGGTAGAGCGCTTGCCTACCATGCGTGAGGCACTGGGTTCGATCCTCAGCACCACATATAAATAATAAAATAAAGATCCATCAACAACTAAAAAAATATTTTAGAAAAAACAGTATTTTAACTATGATCTTTAATTTTTATTGCAATGTTATTTTATAACATGATGATTGTTTACTGGGATTTGTGTTACTTAAAAGCACATGGTATGCTTCCTATTTTTTATATAGTTAAAGTATTAAAAAGTATCTGGGGGCTGTGGCTCAGTGGAAGAGGGCTTGCCTTGCATGTGTGAGTCACCGGGTTCGATCCTCAGCACCACATAAAAATAAATAAATAAAATAAAGATATTGCATCCATCTACAACTAAAAAAAAATTTTTTAAAAAGTATCTGAAACTTAAAAGGATACTAAGTGAACTATTTTTCTTTCTTGCCTGCAGTGTGCGTAAGAGTGTAGACATTTCATGGAACAACTAGGACAGTGATCAGTTTTCCATGTCATAGAAGGCATATTTCATAAGGAAATGGTATTCTTGACACTCAGAATTCATAGTGTAGAGGAAATAAATTATTTACTTGCCATTTATATGTCAAGAACCCGGAATGGAATCACAAAGGTTGCTTTTAAACATTATTTATTCTGATATCACAGTAATAGTAACATTTTACTTAAGCAAGGTAACTCACAGAATCTGTATCTATGGATATATGTTTACACATGAAACAAAACTTTCATATGAAAAGAGTTTATACATGAAATCCTCTCTGATATTTTCTGCTCTGTTCTATTTCATCAATTAAAATAAAAATGAAAGAATGAACCTTGGTCAGAACTACACACCTTGCTCTACCACATAGTGTATCACAATCCATAACTTGGAAAGCATTAAACTAAATCAAGATTTACAACTTAAAGCTTTCCTAGAACAGGAATTTCAGGATCTTAAGTAAAAACAATTTAAAATATTTCTCTGACAGCCAGAGATTTTGTGAGAAAAGCGGCAGTGGAAAGTCTGAAAGTTCGGATTTAAGTGTCTTCTCTTTCCCTTTCTTGCAATAGAAGTAGGCAGTAAAAATATCCAGAATGCTGTGGTGTGCTTGAACCAACATACTTCTAAGTCTAGAAATAATTTATATACATATATAAATAATTTATATATAAATATGTATATATATTTATATGTAAATAAAATGAAGTTGTGAAAAATTAATCACAGAGACATTATGACATCTAAATAGTACAAGGCTAGTAGTATTCTTGGGATTAAAGGGTGCTTTTCTGCCATCACAGACAGCCACCTCCTTATAAACTTTATTTTGGAAGCTATTTATTCACATTTTGCTCTTTTATATGTTATTCAAGGTAAACGGCTTGTTCTAAGAAATGTGACTTCAAAAGGATCATATGCAAAACATCTGTAGCTGGCACATTTTCCAAGGAATAAATTCAATAGGTTTAAACTTTTTAAGTCTTGAGGCAAAAAAAAAAGAAAGAAAGAAAGAAAGAAAGAAAGAAACTGCTAGGATGAATGACTGACTTAAAATGAGAAAGTTGTGCAAAGTTTGCCATCAAGATTCTGGTGAGGTCATGAGGAAAACATGGGTGCCATGTTTAGCTACACTCAAGTGAGCAAATCTACTGCCAGCTTGAGATGCTTATAAATTCCCCTCAAAATATTGTGGTAAACTGCTCCAAAGAATGTGAAAGTTGATTTCAATAAATTTCCTGAAACTGAACTGTTTATTTCAGGCTTCTCCATTAAGCTTTGATATGTAAATCAGTTTGGGAACAAAGATGTTTTTACCTCTTAAAGTTTCCATCCTCTACTTGTGCTAAATGGCAACCTTGAGATAATTTTCCTTGATCTAAAAAATGGGCCTAAGTTAATTTTTGTGAAGTTCAGGGTGAGATAAAGAGACTTAATTCCATCCAATGAAATGAAACTAATTTGCGTTATTCTCCACACTTGAAATAACAAGAACTGGGAACAGACATATATTAGCTTAAATCCTTGACTTACACTGTGGCCTACGTCAAGCCAATGAGCTTCTGCCTCAGTTTTATTATCTGTGAAATGGGGATTTTCCTGCTTACCTTCTGGGGTTTAGAGGAATCAGTGGTCATAGACAGGAAGCATTTAACTCAGTGATTTAGTCAGATTTTTCCCTGCTGTGACTAAAAGACCGAACCAGAGCAATTGTCGAAGAGGAAAAGTTGATTTGAGGGCTCACGGTTTCAGAGGTCTCAGTGCTTAGAAAGCCAGCTCCATTTCTCAGGGCTCAAGGTGAGCCAGAACATCATGGCAGAAGAGTGTGGCAGAGGCAAGCAGCTCACATGGTGATTGGAAAGCAGAGAGAGACTCCACTTGTCAGATACAAATATGTACCCCAAAGCCTTGTCCCCAATTCCTAACTCCTCCAGCCTTACCCTACCACTTAACTTACCACTGATTGGGTTAAGACTCTCACAACCCAATCGTTTCTCCTCTGATCCTTCTTGCCTTGTCTCACATGTGAGCTTTTGTAGGACACCTTACATCTCAACCATAACCCTCAGTTCTGACTTAAATTGAGCACCTAACCAATAGTACTTACCAGTGGGTTATTTTTGTACTTCCGATTAATATTTTAAGGGTTAGAACAGTGGTTCTTGCTAGAAGACTTCTGTTTTAGTCAGCCTTTTCACTGCTATGACTAAAGGCTCTGACCAGAATAACTATAAGGAGGAAAAGTTTATTTGAGAGCTCAGTTTCAGAGGTCTTAGTACATAGCAGGCCAGCTCCATTCCTCAGGGCTTAAAGTGAGGCTGAACACCATGGCAGAGTGTGTGGCAGAGGAAAGCAGCTCACATCATCGTGAGCAAGAAGCAGAGAGAGACTCCACTCTCCAGATACAAAATATATAACCCATAGCCACACTCCAATTCTCACCTCCTCTAGCCATATCTTACCATTTTAATTAATTGAATCAGGGATTAATCACTGATTGGGTTAAGATTCTTACAACCCAATCATTTCTCCTCTGAACTTCCTATATTCTCTCACACATGAGCATTTGGATGATACCTCACATCCAACCCATAACAATGTCATCCCAGAAAAATGACAAAATAAAATTACTTAGAGTGCAGTAAAGAAATAAGTCATTCTAATATACTGTAATGAACTCAAATATATCAGGAAAGAGTAACTGGTCACTTTCTAAAACAAATAAGGCAAAAGAATTTCAGTCCTTCAACTTTTTTCTCATCTGTCAACTTGAAGTCTTGTGCCTGATATGCCAGTAATATTGTTCTCCTCCCTGTCCCCCTGGCAGACTAACATTTAGACACAAGGATGCTGCTATTGCTGTGGGTGGCTGATGTCCATTCTGATTGTCACTGACTCTTCTACACAGTTGCTGGATATTTTGAATACTCACCATTATGTTCATGCAAGTTTATGAGTGTATCAGGACAAAATACATAAGGATCACCTGACAGGAGCTGAAGTTATTCAAATTGTTTTCTTGCTCTGAGCATATATTTTGTTTTGAATACACAATCTCATTTATATCTCTTTGTAAGTAAATGAACTGTGAATATACCCAGAATTTAACCTTCTGTAAAATAAGCATAGATAAATTATATTAGACTTTATCCTTCATAAAACAAAAGTCCCCCCCCCTTAACCCGAAGGATCCAGAAAGCATTTTGATCAGGTTGAATTTTATCTTTAGATTTCCCTTATTTTTCTCTGTGAAACACTTGCCATATGACCAACAGCTGGGTTATATTTAAGCAAATAGATTTTCAGAAAATGCTTTAGCACTGGCAATAAATAATTAAATTAAAAAATTTGGTCAACTAGAAGATAAATACTATGGATTTTTAGAAATCATATCTTTTATCACATCCAGTCCACCATTAATTTTCATAGATGTCAGTAACAGTGAGTTTTCTGTACATATTTGCTTACTGTTTGTCAACAATAGAAAGTATTGTGATTGCTGATACCTTTGTTTCTCTAACTTGATTCTTTTATTTTTTATTTTCTATTTTATCTTTTTATTTTTATTTTTTGGTACTGGGGATTGAACTCAGGGGTACTCGACCACTGAGCCACATCCCCAGCCCTAATTTGTATTTTATGTAGAGACAGGGTCTCACTGAGTTGCTTAGCACCTTGCCGTTGCTGAGGCTGGCTTTGAACTTGCGATTCTCCTGTCTCAGCCTCCCTAAGTGCTGGGATTACAGGCTTGAGCCACCGTGCCCGGCTCCTTTATTTTTAAATGTCTGTTGGGCTTAAAAAACGTATAACATGCAATCTATCTTCTTGAGGAAGTTTAAGCATATAATACAGTCATATCAATAATAAGCACAATGTACAACAGATCTCTAGAACTCCTCTTTTGGAACTCAAACTTTAACAATAGTAATCCCCTTTTCTCCTCCCCAGGTAACTACCCTTCCACTTTCTGATTTAAGGAGTTCACTACTTTAGATATCTTATAACTGCTATCAGTCAGCATTTGTTCTTCTGTGGATAACTTACTTCTCTTGGCATATTGTCCTCAAGATTAATCCATTTTGTAGAATATGATATCATTTCCAATTATCCTTACCATTTTGCTCTCTGTTTTCTAGGATTTTTGTCCCCTTTTCCTTGCTTGCTGCCTTATTTTATGCTTTGCTGGTGTTTTGTAGTGGCATGCTTTGATTCTCTCCTCATGTTCTTTTGTGTATCTATTGTAGTAATTATCTCTGTGGCTATCATGGGGATTCTATAAAACAGTTATTCGAATCTATCTTAAGCTAATGAAACTTAACTTTAATCACATACAAAAATTTTATGCTTTTACCTCTTTCCTCCATGTTCTGCATGTTAATGATCTGACAAATTACATCTTTAGATATTATGTGTTATTAACATATTTACATTATAGTTATTTTTCATACTTTTGGCTTTTAATTTCTACTTCAAAATTGAAAATGGCTGATGTGCCATCTTTAGACTAGTACACTATTCTGCGTTTGCCTGAATAAGCAGTTTTGTACTTTTTAAGCTTTCATGCAACTGTTCAGTGTCTTTTCTTTGAAACTTGAATAAAGAATTATCATTTCTGATAAGGCAGTTCCCCCCTGATGGACTCCTTAGCATTGGTTTAACTGGGACAGTCTTCACTTTCCTTCATCTTTAAGGACAGCTTTGCTGAATACAGTCTTCTAGTTCTTAAGTATGGGCTGTGTGTAAGTCTTCTTCAATTTCTTCCAGTGATCTTTTGTATATTTCATTGTTCACGTCTTTCACTTCTTTAATGAAGTCGAATTAGTATTTTTTTTCCTGATGGTGTTGTAAATGTAAATTCCTTTTTAGATTATCCACATTTTAGCATGTAGACATCAACTGATTTTTGTGCATTGATTTTGTATCTGACTAACGTACTGAAGTCGTGTGCTAATTGTGATAACATATTTTTTTAGGTCTTTTTAGGGCTTCTATATATAAGATCATGAATTCTACAAACAGAGATAATTTTACTTCTTATCTCTAGTTTGGATGTCTTTTATTTCTGTGCCTGGCCTAACCGCCCTGGCTAGAC
>JAQQSJ010004050.1:0-10890 GCA_028644305.1 Xerus rutilus
TTCCAATGATAATTGCATTATGTTGTACTTAAAGACTAAAGCTTATTAACTGCATTATTCTTAAAAAAAATTATACTTTCCAGGAGGGATTCCATGTCAATGGCTAAACAACATTTTAAAGAGGTTTGCTAAAGATGACACAGTTCTCCATTATTCTGGATAATGTCAAATTTGAGCTGTTTCTGGCTTCAAAGAAGTTCACTTTGTTCCAGAATGTGCTATATTGGTCCTATGCTGAGTGTGTAGGTTCTTGAAGAAGTTCTCTCACATAGCATTAGTTCATGGACTTCAAACAATTGTGCATCCAGGCATCTCTGCAGGAGCAGGCCATAACACATCTTTGTAGCATTCCTAATTAAATGACTTGTTGCTATGTTTTCATAGAATGTTAAAAGGAAAAAAAGATCTCCGTGTAAAAGAGAGATGTTCACTTATTTTAAATACAGTTGTTACTCAAAAATAATTATTGTGTGTAGAACATTAAAGTGCTAAGGGAAGCTTGGCTGATATTGATCATGTGTCATCACCTGTCATAGCATTTTTAAAATAACTTGACACTTGTAATTTGACAGCACTATAAGCATTATTTGAAGTGAGAAGATGAAAATATATACAGTTCTAGGGATTCTTTTGGTGGTTTTATGCTTATTCAAAGCAATAACAACTAAACTATTCTCATTTAGAGTGCATTGATTTTCTGTCTTTAGGGAACTCTAATTACCTCTCAGATAAGAGACAAGCAGATCTACTCCCACACTGAATGCATACTTCTTCACAGTTTATGTTGCTTTCAAATGCCACCTTCTTAAACCAATGTCTTCATTTTAATTCTGGGGAATATAAAGCAGACACATCAAACAGTTGTAAGCATAATGAGTTACCTCTACAAAGCAGTCACATTTTGAATTTTGAGCAAGCCACCTGACATTTTAAAAGCAATTAATGGGAATATGTTAAATAAAAAGGAGCCTGTAACAAAACTTTTATTTCATATCATTCCAAAGATAATTTTCAAAATTCCCTTTCAGTGACACAAAAAGCCATTTCATCCATAGTGCTCTGATTTCCTGAGCTTCTCCTCCAACCTCATGGCCTTATAGGATTTTGGCTCTTGACTTCCAAAGTCTTCCACCTTCACTCACATTATGAGCAATGTTTACATCTTGGAAGAATTCTGTAAAATTTCTATTTTCCCATGTCAATTCCTCTTCTCTCCCACTGACTTCATTGTGATTTTTAAGTTTGCTCCTTGGTCACATTAACTTTCATTACTTCAAGCACTGCCCCTTGCCTAATTCTTAGCCCATCAGCTCCTTCTGGATTTATTTTCTTTCCTCATTTGTCTAGATCCCATTGTCAATCTTGAGAATGACTACTTCAAGAACTCCTTCTTTTTCCCCATTCTACCTACCTCTCATGGTATGCGACTATAATTTAGAAACTCCATCAGGTACATTCTCCACTTTGTTTTAGAACATCACTCAAGAAAAGATACAAACTACTGATTTATGCTTCCTTTAGCCTCATCCTGCCTCATTTCAATCATTGCTCATTTGCCATTTATTCATCTTTTTTGGATCTTTATGATAGTTTCACATTTTTCCCCCAAATTAAACTCTTGAACCTGTGAACTACAATTCTCCAATCTTCCCTGTATTAAGTAGATTATTTTGACTTTTTGGTCAACAAAATTTACTAACCTCTGAGGCAAAGCACTTACCACTCAGAATGATTTCATTTGAGTATTCTTCTCATTTACTTACTAAAAGAACTAAAGAAAGAGTAAACTGGCGCCACTTTTAAGACTGATGTTTTTATAGGTACTTTTTTTTTAATGTAGATCATCTCTTATCGTCTCTGAAGCCTTGCTGCTTCTTTAATTATAGCTTCTCTGTTGAACATTAAATATTACTCTACTTCTTCTTTCAACTTTTTCATGTGACTTATCAAAACAAACAACATTCAAAACTCCCCTGCATCTCCATGATCATGGCAAGCTCCTCTCATTTTAACTATTTTTTCTTAAAGATACCATATTTTTGAATCAGATTGCTTATTCAAACTTGTTTTCATTATTAAACTTAATCTATTTTATTTATTGTAATAGCCTTTAGATTAGAAATTACTTCTCTCTTAGTATATTTTACATGATTCTTTAAAATGAAATATTTGTTTTTCAACATTCCTGCTTTCCTCTAGATATAATGTTCCCCAGAAAGGTAAGTTTTTCACTTAACTTGCTCTCATGTTTCTTTGATCAATTAATGTGTTTTCTTTTCCTTTTTCTTCCTTTAACATTTTTTAAGCAACAGTATAAACTTTCCCCCAAAAACTGATAACCACTCGTGTATTTCTTGCAGCATTCCCTAATTATATTTCTTATGTGAGTACATCTTCCAAAACAAAGAACCATATACATTCTTTTTTTTTTTTTTGGCACCAGGGACTGAACTCAGGGGCACTTGACCACTGAGCCACATCTCCAGCCCTATTTTGTGTTTTATGTAGAGACAGGGTCTCACTGAGTCACTTAGCACCTCGCTGTTGCTGAGGCTGGCTTTGAACTCGCGATCCTCCTGTCTCAGCCTCCCTAAGTGCTGGGATTACAGCACTTAGGGAGCCACCGCGCCCGGCTCCATATACATTCTTAAATGTCGTGTTTTTAAGGCCTTGTGTGCCTGAGAGTATTTTTTATTATGCTCTTATATTCCATGACCATTCAAATGGATAAACATTGTAAGTGTGAAGTTTTTACTTTATATTACTTTATATTAATAATTAAAAATTATTGCATCATCTTCTTGGATCCTATATTGCTGTTGAGCAGTGTGTCAACAGGCTACTATTTCCTTGTGGGTAATCTTTTCTTTCTTTCTGTTCATTTTTAGAAATTATTTCTTTTTGATAATCTTAAGTTTTTTGGGGGGGTACTAGGGATTGAACTCAGGGGCACTCAACCACTGAGCCACATCCCCAGCCCTATATCATATCTTATTTAGAGACAGGGTCTCACTGAGTTGCTAAGCACTTTGCTTTTGCTGAGGCTGGCTTTGAACTCACAATCCTCCTGCCTCAGCCTCCCTAGGTGTGAGTTCTTCCAGATTCCATCAAGATCATACTTCAAAGAACTCTTTCAATCTAAACCTTTTTGTAAAAGCTTTATTGAGATATAAGTGACAAAAATCGTACATGCTCAAAGTGTACAAGTGATGTTTTGATTATGTTTACCTTGTGAAATGATCACTGCCGTCCAGCTAATTAACATATCCATTACCTCCCATAAGTGTCATATATGTGTGTGATGAGAATATTTCAGGTCTACTCTCTAGGAAAAATTTAAATACACAGTACAGTGTTATTCACCACAGTCATCATAAGTCTCTAGAACTTATTCATTTTATACTACAAGTTTGGACCCTTTAGTCAACATTTCCTGCTCACCCTCATTCTGGCCACCTGAAAATTACCCTTGCACTCTCTGTTTATATGAATTTCACTTTGTTTAGATTCCACATAGACGTGAGAACATGCAGCAATTATCTTTTTGATACCAGGCTTATTTTACTTAGCATAATGTCCTTTAATTTTATCCATGTTAGTACAGATGACAAGATCTTCTCCTTTTTAAGGCTGAATGATGTTCTACTATATGTACGTGTGTGTATATATATACACATGAATATCACTCTTTTCATCTAATCACAATGCTGCAGTGAACATTACCATGTTCATGTTCAGGTATTTTATTTCCTTTGACTATATACCTAGAAATGGAAGTCTTGAGTCATATAGTACACTTAAAAATAGTACCTGTACTATACTTAAAAATAGTACCTTTTGAGGAACTAATGGAGTCTTTTGTTTTTCTTAGATTCTTTAAGCCATTATTTCTTTTTCTTTTAAACTTAAGATATATGACTTGATTTAATCATAACCTAGATTCATGATACATTATCATAATTGGTCCATGCATATTCTTTCTATCTTATTTATGCATTTAATAACATAACAACTATGGATATGGAATCCATCACAATTTTTAAAGTACATCTAGTAATTTACATTTTCACCTATTGTCTTTCTTTGGCATATATCCCTTGAATGTCCCACTCCAACTATGTAACCAGTATTTTGATTGTTTTATTTTTCAATTACTTTTTAAAAAATACATATTTCTGTCAGCAATAAGTAATTTATCAACATTACTTTCATAATGTATATAGCCATATACTTTATTTCTCTTGTAATTCATTCATTTTGATATCTTTTAAACAATAAAATTTTGTGAACAAAACACAAATTATTCATTCATTCTGCAGTTAATGAGCATTTCGATTATTTCCATCCATTTATTTCTATGAACACTAGTGCTAGAAGGATTCTTATCTAAGTCTACTGGATTACATGCAAGAGTTTATCTTAATTTTCTAGTCATAAACCTAATGGTTTGTAGGGTATGGACATATAGAGCATATTTTACAAGCTAACTCCAAAAGCTTTTCCAAATTAGTTGGACTGATACTTTATTAGAAATATATAAATATTAGTGATCAGAACATATCTATCATAAATTTGGGGAATTTGTACAACCAAATGCTTATAAAATTAATATATCTAGGTTTTGATTTGCATGCTTTTGAGTATTATTGATTATATGGAGTATATCTTTAATATTGGGCCTATGTATATATTCTTTTGTGAAATACTTTTGCCCAATTTTCTGCAGTTTCATGTATGACCAGTTTTCTTCTTTCTTGTTATCTTTTTACATCATTTTTTTCAATTTATCAGTGACTTTTGATATTTAAAAGTTCTTAATTTTAATGAAGCAAAATTTACTAATTATTTTATGATATTTTATGATTGACACTTTTTTGTCTTAAGATATCATTACTTCCTTCAAATTGATAAATAATTGTTTCTAAAAGTTTTAAATTTCTGTCTTTGAAATATAAGATACTAATTTGTTAACAATTGATTTTTTGTGATGCTATGAGGTAGAGATATATTTTCCTTTTTCTACATGGATTACTATTAATTCAAACTCCTTTGTTAAGTAATCTCACTCTGCCATCTGCTAAATTGCAGAGAAGTTTGACCTGTTTGTGCATGTACTCTTTGTTGCAATTGTCGGTTTGTCCATTATTGTGTCAGTAGCACAAGTTTTGAAGAGCTATGGCTTCACAGTAAGGATATATTGTAGACTAAAGATTTCTTTCTTTGCCTTCTCTTCTTTTTTTATTTCTCCTTGGGAAATTTCTGCACCCTGTTCTTTAATATGAATTTTAAAGTCAACTTATCAAGTCCCATGTTGAACCCTGTTGGAATTTATGATAAATGTTTTATCCCTTTGATAGATAAATTTAGGGAAAGTGGCATCTTAAAAATATTTTCTTTCTACTATAAATATGGGCTACTTCTCTACCTGTTTAATGTCCTTCAGGAAGGAATTTTAATTTTGCCTTTATCAGTAAAGGATTCTTAATACTTAGCCTGTTTGGTATATAACATGCCACTTGGAAAACACTTTGATTTTTTGCAATCAAATTTTAAACAGCCAGAAGATAAACTGAAACTATCAAGGAAACATTAAAGTTTTACCTAGAGAACAAAAGTAAATTCCCTCATTGATGCATGCTTAGGGGCACTGCTAATTTGCTTTTGAGGAGTGTTTGGAAGCATAAATGTAAAATAGCTCTCATTTGTCCACCGTAATGTAGGACAGTTGCACCGTGTATAATTAAAATAAACAGATGTGTATATGGACTCTTTAACCCATGGAGCTCTCATAAAGCTATTTTTGATATAGAAATATAGTCCTGGAAAATAGCTACAGATGCAACATTTCACCATTAGCAGCAGCATTCTGCAACTAAATATTATCCATAGACAATTACTGAAGATCATTATTTCCTATCACCTTCTGCACCAGAACATTTACCAGAGTTAACACATAGGAAAACTGACTCAACTGAAATTATCCTTCTGTTCCTCTCCTAACCTTCTTGCTTTGGAACAATTAAATACTTAGGCAGCAAAAAGGAAATGAGCAGAGATTTGGATTGGAAAGCAGCTAGAAAACTATTGGGTTTGAAGTATTAAAGTTTTCTTAACTGAGCTATCCAAGAAAATGAATAATTTATGCAATGGATTCTGTAATTTCTCTAAAGGTGTGGGAATGTTTGGTAAACTATGGTAAAACCATATACTCCATTTATCCAGAGAGAACTGAGTCAACCAATCAAAACTATATGTGTGGTCCAAGTTACTTCCATAAAATATGCCTTTTTAAATACTATCTGTGATTCTACCCGGCCTTCAAGACTCAAGTAAATGCAATATTAAGCTTCCATAGTCACCAAAACAAAATGGGACTTCTTTTTTCCTTGATATCCAGGTTACCTTATGTTTAATATGACACTAGTATTATTATACTTGTTCCTATGATAATTTTTGATTGTCTCTTTATTTCACATACTTTCCATTAAGCTATCTAAGGGGAGAAAAAGTATTGGAATTTTTTTTTTTAAAAATGGCAAATTTTGTAGGTTCAACTGATGAACCATGATATTTGTATTAATATTATAACAATAAATATTTTCACTAATT
Source organism: Xerus rutilus (assembly GCA_028644305.1). Lineage (NCBI taxonomy): Eukaryota > Metazoa > Chordata > Mammalia > Rodentia > Sciuridae > Xerus > Xerus rutilus. The sequence continues at coordinate 6,610 of JAQQSJ010004050.1, forward strand.
TGTTAAATAGTAGTGTGCCATTAGAAAGTAGTCAGTTAACTTTTTCATGTAGCCAAATGTGATGATTTGCATATCTACATTTAAGATTTGGGTGACTAGAATGTGAATTATTGATACTAATGGAAAAGTAGAAAGTAGGATAATCAGTAATTGATAAGAGCTAATTAGAACTGGACAAAGTGTTAGAACAAGTTGGCTCTATGTTATGTGCTTAGAAGAGATATAGGCAACCACTTTACCCTAACTTTCATGGTGTAGAGGATAATATTTTAACTAAGCCTTCAGATTTTTTTAAAATATGAAGCTATCAATAGTGTTGTAGTGCATTCAAATGTAGAAAAAAATCTCTGAAGTAACAATGGAGAACTGATGTATTACCATAGATTGAACCAAGTTGATTGGTATATCAGTGATTCCTTTTAAAAAATGTTAATTTTTATTGTTTCCTAATTTAAAAATAGATTTAGATAGAATATTTGAAAATAGCATATTGTGGTATGAAAAGAACAGGTACCCACATATTAAGCCCATTTTTTGTAAATCTGATACATAAATGCAGATGCCAGCCCTAACAGATTCCTTAGATTCCTTAGATTCCTCTTACAGATTCCTTAGATCACTCTTAAGATCCACTGGCTATAAGCATCAGCAACTGAATGTTATATACACAGACAGAGTAAAAGTTTATGTTTTTAGCAAAATTGATTCCTTCAAATTTTATGAATGGAAGATTAAGAAACATTCCCATTCATGTATCTCAAATTCAGTTTAAGAAGAAAAAGGAACAATCTATTAATATGGACTAAAGCCCAAAATTAAATTGGAAATATTTAATTCTTTAATGCAATAATTGTACAAAATATTTTTTCCTGCCAATAGATGTGACCAAATGTATCTAATTACAAATAATTGTTATCTATGCTCTATTATCAATAGTGCCTTCATTAAATTAAAGGAAATAGAGGTCAACAATGAAAATAGTTATTTAAATTAGTAATTCTTGGAGCTATTGAGCCCTTAATTTGAAAATATATCAACATAAAATTTCTTTTATTTTCTCATCATTACCTTTGCTTTATCCCTTGGATGGGAAGATCAAATACTACCCTGAATTAATTGCATAATGTGTTAGATGAATGCTGCAAATATATCCTTCTCCATTAATGCCTTAATTAATATGCTTAAATTTGTACATAACTATTATCAATCTGCCAAGAAAACTGTTCTTTTAAAAACAGCATTAAATATTAGACTGGTAAATAAAACCACGTTATTTGTGATTTATATTTCAACAAAAATAAAAATATTAGTTGTTAGGTCAGGTCAGGGTCCAGGATGTCCAATTAAGGGGACCGGTCAGCGGCTGCAGAGCTGCCAGCCAGACGCTGAGGGCACCAGTAGACACGCCTCCTGTCAATCAGCGGGTTTTCCTGGCTATCCAGGAAGGACTCTGGCCTTCTCTGTCCCCAAGCCCTCCCCTTCCTGACCAGGACCTTTCGAATTCTGCCTACACCAGAGCCCCAGCGTCATTCTCCCGGACACACTCTGATGGACAGGAGGATTCGGCCGGAGAGCATGTATTTTCAATAAAGGCTTGCTAAGTGGCTTTAATTCATCTCCTTCTGGTCGTCTAGTCTTTATGTTAGTGAAAATAAATACATTTAAATTAGATATGTCATGAGTGGCACTATTAATAATTACTCAGAGGCGGATTGTCTTTAGATGCAAGCGTATATAAGATCACTCCAATTATCATATATAAACAATTAATGCAAAAAGTGTTGGATGTGCTGGAGCACTCCAACAAGCATTCAGTGCACACTAATTAAACTCTATAAGCAAATTACACAATTCTAGGGCAATTAAACACTACAAGCAAATCATACAATCCTAGGGCAGCCACCAGCCCCTAAATACCTCTGATGCCACGTGACTTTTCTCTTAGCCAAAGAACAAAAATTGTCCTTATATGGTGGTTCTTCTCTCCAGCCAACTGCTGGACATCAGGGGATGGTGGAATCCATCCAGGGACTGACAGCAAAGTGGCCAGTCTTACCAATGTCTTTGGAGTAAAGCTCTTCAATCTGGCTAGACAAGCGGTTTAAATACAGTTCCAAGTTGGTGGTGTAAGTTGGTGATTGGTTACACCTAGTGAGGGTCAATGTCCATTGGTTATGTCCAGTGAGATGATGTAATTGCAACTGGGCAAGTTCTTTGCACATGTTCATGGAGATGTGCTCCCTATCAATTGTAACCAGTCATTGCTAAGCATGCCTATGGCTAGTGCCCCTTACAGCTCCTATCAATTGCAAGCAGGCATGGTTTAGCATGCCAATGGCTGCTGTTCCTTACGGCCAGCAACTTAGTCACAGCGTGTCCCAGCATGTCTATGGCAGATGCTACTTACAGGTGAAATACTGGTTCTGAAAATATGTGGGAGTTGAATTGTGAGGAGTAATTCTGTATTTATTATTACTGAAGTATAAAAATCTCCAAAGAATGAGACCACTGAAACTAAGGGTTTTCTAATAATAAGATTGTTGTCTATAGTAAGTCTGGAATCCATATTATCAATTTTCACTAGTCAGATTAGGTTGATATCATTTATTATATCATGTCTTGTTTTGTTTTCATGTTTATCAAATTTTCTGAAACTAAACTGTGGTATATATACACAATGGAATATTACTCAGCAATAAAAGAGAATAAAATTATGACATTTGCAGGTAAATGGAGAATATCATGCTAAGTGAAGTAAGCCAATCTCAGAAAACCAAATGCCAAATATTCTCTTTGATAAGTGCATGCTGATCCATAATGTGGGGGAGGACACGGGAAGAATGGAGAAACTTTGGTCACAGGAGTGGGAGAGGGGAGGGGACATGGGGACAGTAAAGATGGTGGAATATGATGGACATCATAGCCCTAGCTTTATGTATGACTGCATGTATGTTGTGATTCTATATCACATACAACCAGAGAAATGAAAAGTTGTGCTCCATCTGTGTACAATGAGTCAAAATGTACTCTGCTATCATGTAAACCTAAATAAAATAAATAAATAAAGTTAAAAACATTTTTCTGAAACTAGTCGTGAGCCTCTTTCTTGACTTCTACTTTTGTAATCTGGAATAAGGAAATTTGTCTAATTACTCATTTCTTCTCTTTTTTCATATCAAAGTTTCTTTTTTAAACTTCATATAACTCCCAAAAGGTAAAATATTACTGAAATTTTTTGGGAGATCTTATCTGTAAATTGTTATTCATTTTCTAATATTGTTCTTTGTTATGTGATAGGAATTGTCAAGAATCTAGCCTTCAGAATTTTCATGTCTCTAGCCATTCATCCACTTAAAAGGAGGCAGAGGTAGAACGGAAGTGATTTTTATTTCTGAATGAAATGGTTCCTCCTGGTCTAGGAATATCAGATAACAATACAAAGCATTTGTGAAGTAGATAATGTGAATTAAGCAGATAAAATTCATATTAACTGTAGTGGAAAAAGCATGGAGTTTAAAGCCAAACAGACCACCTTACTCTGCCACCTGCTGTCTAGGGAAATTTGTGAATCTGACTTCTCCAAGAGCACAGAAAAAAGGAGTAACTGATTTGTACTGATTTTGTACTGAATGCAAAAGTTGATATGTATACATGATTAACTGTCATGTGCATCTGGGGAAAATTGCTAAATTCCAGGAGCAAAACTATGAGACAATTTCTGGAAAAAAAAAAAGATACAAAATAAAAAGAGCACACTGTTTTTATGGAATTGTAAACTTTAAAAATTAGTATGACTGAAATGTATTAAATAGGAAGGAAAAGTTATGTTAGCTGGGTGTGGTGGCACCCACCTGTAATCCCAGTGGCTCAGGAGGCTAAGGCAGGAGGATCACAAGTTCACAGTCAGCCTTAGCAACTTATAGAGACCCTAAACAACCTAACAACCCTGTCTCTAAATAAAATATAAAAAAGCCTGGGGATGTGGCTCAGTGGTTTAAACACCTTGGGTTCAATCTCTAATACAAGAAAGAAAAGAAAAGAAAGGGAAGGGAAAGGGAGGGGAGGAGAGGGGAGGGGGGAAGGAAGGGGGAAGAGAAGGATAAGGAAAGGGGGAAGGGAAGAGAAAAGGGAATGGAAGGGGGAAAGGAAGGGGAAAAAGGGGGAAAGGAAAGGAAAGGAAAGGAAAAGAAAGGAAAGGAAAGGAGAGGAGGAAGGAAGGAAGGAAAGGCATTTTTAAATGAGGCTTTAGAAATTGAAAGGAACTAGATCACCTTGAATGAA
>JAQQSJ010004051.1:0-10888 GCA_028644305.1 Xerus rutilus
TAGTGATTATAATCTTGCCTCTCTGCTTTAGTCTATATCCTTAAAAACTCATATAGGTGGATAAAAATCCTAACTGTACAGATCACATTTTAAAAATGTGTTGAAGAATTTTCTGAACAAGTCAATAAAAATATTCAAAGAGTAGAAAACAGTCAACTCAGGAAAGTATGAACAGCCAGTAAACAGTTGAAAACTCGGTCTACCTCACTAGTCCTTGGTGAAATGCCAGCTGGAACCACAATGAGATATCGTTTCATATTCTCAGGAGAGACTGAGACTGTCAATTGGTACAGATCTAAAGCAATGAGAAATCGTAAGCCCTGACAGATGTGGTAGATAATCTTCCCACCACTCGAGGAGGAAGTGAACGCATGAGACTGCTCACACTATGATGCAACAGGTGTCTTCTACCCTGCTGTGTACCCAAGTACACAAAGAGAAATACAAAGTGTGTCTTCAGCAGCATCACCTGCAACAGGAGCATAAGTAAAAAATAAATGTCCTGTATTCATGCAAAGGAATACTCTACAGCAGTTCAAATGAATAAACAACATTGTATCATCATTGTATCATCATCATCATTTTTTTTTGGTACCAGGGATTGAACTCAGGGGTACTCAACCCCTGAGCCACATCCCCAGCCCTATTTTGTGTTCTATGTAGAGACAGGGTCTCACTGAGTTGCTTAGCACCTCGCCGTTGTTGAGGCTGGCTTTGAACTCGCGATCTTCCTGTCTCAGCCTCCCAAAGTGCTGGAATTACAGGCGTGCACCACTGCGCCTGGCTCCAAATTTTATTGAATAGAACAAGTAACTTGCAGAAAGACGCACACAGTACACAAATTATAAATTGTTCAACATACACAAAATAAGTCTCTCTATTGTTTAGGAATGCATAATACAACATAAAGCCTAAAGGGAAATACAGGAATAATGAAGACTAAACTCAGGTTAGTGGTTACCTTTGCAGGGAAGATTATAGGATTGACTGGAGAGGGTTATTCAAGGGGTTTATGATCGTGTTTTTAAGGTGGGAGGTCAGTCCTGGTGCTTGCTATGGGATGGATGTGCTTTGTGTGTGTCTCTGAGGTTCATGTCCTGAAAACTTGGTCCCCACTGTGGTAGTGTTAAGGCAATGGAAACTTTCACATATGGGGCCTCCTCAAAGGTGGTTGGATCGCTGGAGGTACTGCCCTTGGACAGGATAAATAGTGGTCTTAAGGAATAAGTTGTTCCTGGTAGAACGGATTGTTATAATAGAACTATCTTGACCCCTGGATCTTTCTGATGTCTTGTTTTGTGGCCTCTGTGTGTGCGTCCATCATTATGATGCCATCCTCCATGGAGCCCTCCCCAGAGCTTGAACCCATGGGGTTGCCTGCTCTTGAACTTTTAGCTGCCAAAACTGGGAGCTAAATTAACCTCTTTGCTCTGTAAGTATCCAGCTTTAGGTATTTTGTTATAGTGATGGAAAAAAGACTAATAAAATATTCATTCTTTTAAAAAATTTTGTATGTTTGAAGTATTCAATAATAAAACTCAGACATATGTGCATTTCCATATACAGATGAATATACATTTATTTAAAAATTTGTACATGTATATGCATAGCCATACACATATGAATACACACATGCATATATACACACCAAAGTCATAGGAATATATTTTGCGAAGTCATAGAATTATGGGTGATTTTTACTTTACTTACTAGTGCATGTATTTTCATAAAAATTTCTTCTATAATGTATATTACTCTTATCTGAAGAAGAAGTTACAAAAAAATAGTTTTTGATGAGAGGAATGTTTTATCACAAGGAGAGAGACAGCATCAGAGCCCTGAGGGCAGGTCTTATCTGGTTTTCTGAAATGAATTTTTTTTTTTTTTTTTTGGTACCAGGGATTGAACTCAGGGGCACTCGACCACTGAGCCACATCCCCAGCCCTATTTTGTGTTTTATGTAGAGACAGGGTCTCACTGAGTTGCTTAGTGCCTCACTGTTGCTGAGGCTGGCTTTGAACTCACGATTCTCCTGTCTCAGCCTCCCTAAGTGCTGGGATTACAAGCGTGAGCCACCGCACCCGGCTTCTGAAATGAATTCTTTCCATCTCTCCAGCATTTCATACTCCTACTGTTTGATACTGGACTGGAATCATTGCTCAGGATTCAGCAACAGCTAAGCCAGTTTATAAATGTTGTGCTTAATACCACATATTAGCCCCTCAAGCTGTGTATGGTTTCTGTTGGAGGTTTCTGTAGTTTCTAAGACCAGACGAACTTGGGGAAATCTCCCCAAATATTCTTTGTAGCATTCTCCCTTCCATAAGAAAAGCTCAGGGGCTTGTGGAGGAGTGGACTGGCACAGAATTGCTGCCTATTCCCTGCTTTTTCCACTGAGGAGTCTGTTCACTAGGATTTCTTTCTCACATCTTGCCAGTCGGTGTCCAGAAGAGGGCGCAGGTGAGTCCCTCACGGTTGGCCCAGCTCCATGAGCTGCACCCAGGTCCTGTTTGTGGTCCATGACCAAGAGCTGAGCTCTCACCACTAGAAAGAGGAAGAGCCTCAGATTCTCTCCTGGTGTTTGCAGCAGCTCTTTTAATTTCATTTCTAAATTCTGTTAATATTTGCCTGTGGATGTCTATATCCCTTCAATAATAAATTTCCTAAATTAAAAAGAAACAGGCATTTCCTACATGTCCACCCATCAACATTCTCTAAGAAAAAGTTTCAAACTGCGCTGTTCATAAAGCAACCATTGGCCACATATGGCTTTGGAGATGTGGCTCATCTGAACTGTGACGGGCTGTAGGGGTAAGGCATGCACTAGATTTTGGAGACGTAGTAAGAATATAAGAATACAAAATATATGGATAATTTTGAAAATACTGCTTACATGTTGAAATAATATTTTGAACACATTTACAAAGTAAAGTATATCACTAAGATTAATTTCACCATTTTTGGGGGGGTAGGGTCAAGGACTGAACCCAGGGCCTGCACCTGCTAAGCACATGCTCTATTGCTAACACGTACTTTAGTCTTGCTTTTTTTGAGATCATTTCTCATAAACATTTCCTGTTATTAGACACTGTAACATCACATCTGCTGCTCATATAATATTTCTATTGGCCAGATCTTGTCTCAAAGGAATGTTATTAATGATGATGATGATCAAAGTGTCAGTCAGAATTCTCTCTCAATTGTAGGATTACAGGTTGTTGTTGTTGTTGATATTATTTGCTTCTCTAGACTTTCGATGGTTTCATAATGAATATGTATTACTTATAAAGCAAAAATAATGAAAATGTAAAAGAAAAGCATTTTCAACCATTTCAAAAGCAGATTGTCTCAGTATTGCACCAGGAGGCCAGTGTCATGGCACAGATTTGCTACCACAGGACAGGTGGGTTTCAGAAAGCCCATTGAGCATCTCCCCAGAGCCATTGCTTGATTGATTGAATTTCTCTTAATACTGAGAGTACTGTCAAGTGTCTTTCAGTTTCTCCAATTGTAACTATAATGGCATGTACCCCTTTAGGAGTGTGTCAATTTGGGTACATGTTGTAAAGTTTCCATCGTCTCTGAGCTGTAGTGTCTAGGAGGATTTCAAGGTTTCCTTATGGCATGGAAATCTTGCATGTAAATGTTGATTGCAGTTTTATTATTAGTTATTAAGAACTGGAAGCAATCAGGATATTTTGCTGGATGCATGGGTAAGCATACTTTGGACTTGGTGGTAAAAAGGAATGAGCCATCAAGCCACACAAAAATCTGAAGGAAACTTAAATGTGTATTTCTTTTTTATTAGTGCATATTAAATTATACAGAGTAATGGGTTTCATTGTGGCATATTTGTATATGCATATATAATATTTTTAAAATATCCATAACCCCACTTCCCCTTCCCCTGCCCCTGTCCCTCTTCTCTAATGGTCTCCCTTCTACTTACAGGTCATCATTTTTCTCCCCCTGGATTCCACGTATGAAAAAAAACACGCAATACTTGTCTTTCTGAGTCTGGCCTAAATGCATATTTCTAAATGAGAAGGCAAAACTGTAAAGATGCCAAACAGATTATTGATGGTTGGAGGATTAGGGAGGGGAGAGTTGGAAAGGGATGCCAGGGGCTTTGAGGGAGAAGGAAAAGTACCGACCTCAGTGACTTTGGAAATGTGTAGAGTCTGTCAATAAAGGCACCGAGACTGTACCCAAGCACCGTACCCTAGTTGATGAGGAACAGAACATCACTGAAGTGTAAAACAGCTTCAAGAGGCCGGGTGCATGTGTTTTAGTCAGCTATTTCACCGCTGTGACTGAAAGATCTGACCAGAATGATTTTAAAGGAGGAACAGTTTGAGGGCTCACAGTCTCAGAGGTCTCAATCCATAGACAGCCAGCTCCATTCCTCAGGGCTCCAGGTGAGACAGGAACAATGTGGCAGAGGGAAGCGGCTTACGTGGTGATCAGAAAGCAGAGAGAGTCCACTTGCTGGATACAAATATATACCCAAAGCCACGCCCCCAATGCCCATCTCCTCCAGCCACACCCTACCACTTCAGTTACCACTCAGTTAATTCCTATCAGGGAATTAAATCACTGATTGAGTTAAGAATCTCACAACCCCATCATTTCTCCTCTGAACCTTCTTGCACTGTCTCACATGTGAGCTTTTGGGGGACACCTCACATCCAAACCATAATGGCATGTGTACTTGGAGCCACTATAAAAGGGGATATGAAATCGTGGACAAAAGTTTTTAAATTTGATGAAAAATATAACCCCACAGATCCAAGTATAACCCATGAACCCCAAGTATAAAAAAATGAACAACCACCACAAAACTAAGCCTGGGATTGGAATGCATGTAGCTCAGGTGCTTAGCAAGCAAGAGACTCTGGGTTTGATTCCCAGCACCAGGAAAAAGAAAAGAAAAGAAAGAAAGAAAGAAAACTAGGTGATAGCACACCATAATCAAATTGCTCTAAAACAATGATTAAGAGAAAATCTCAAAGGCAGAAAAGAAATAAAAAAATGATATATATATATATGCATATATATATATATATATATATATATATATATATACAGAAGATTTTAAAAAAGGATGAAGCAAATTTATTGTTGGAAAGATGTAAATTGTGTGACAACGAGTGAAAGAAAAAATATTGAGTCAGGCATGGTAGCACACACCTGTAATCCCAGCTGTTTGGGAGGCTAAGGTAGGAGGATCACCAGTTCAAAGCCAGACTCAGCAATTTAATGAGGGCCCTAAGCAACTCGTGAGACTCTGTGTCTAAATAAAATATAAAAAAAGGACTGGGGGGGCTGGGATTATAGCTCAGTGGTAGAGCGCTTGCCTTGCATGTGTGAGGCTCTGGGTTCGATCCTCAGCACCACATAAAAATAAATAAACATAGCTGTTGTGTCTGTCTACAACTAAAATAATATTTAAATTAAAAAAAAGGAAGGAGAAGAGAAGGAAAGATCACTGGAGCTAGGATAGTGATCAGAGATGTCCATAAGACCTTCCCATTTCCTATTTGCATAATAAGACCCTCCCATTTTTTATTTGCATAATAAGACCCTCCTATTTACAAGTTGCAAAAGACTGTTGTCAATCTAAATGACAATCAGAGAGATTCTCCAAGAAATAATGACATTTGGGGGAAAGCAGAAAGTCACAATGGGAATAGGAATGCCATGGTAACTTGGGAGTGATTCCAAGAGATCGAGGCAAAGGGAAGTTTTCAAAAGTGAAATGAGGAGGATCAGGGCTGGGATTGTAGCTCAGTGGTAGAGCGCTTACCTCGCCTGCACGCGTCACTGAGTTCGATCCTCAGCACCACATAAAAATAAATAAAATAAATATATTGTGTCTGTCTACAACTAAAAAAATATTAAAAAAAAAGAAATGAGGAGAATTATATGAGATATTTTGAAGGAATAAATCTTGGCTAAGAGGATCAGTGACAAGGGTGGCATCAGTCCAAGATGATACAGATCTTTGCTGGGCAGATGTCTTTGCAGAAGCGTTTTCCTGGGCAAGGTTGCATGGCCTTTGTGCAAGGTTGTGGTTCTGGCAGAATCTTCTGTGAATAGTTCTTGTTATCAGGCACACATGTATCAGATCCCCCACCTTCATAATCTCCCTGCTTTATTTATTTTTAGGTAGAGTTTGACGTGTGTGATTCCATTTTGATTCTGACAACCTTTATGTTGTCATGAACTGTCCTAAATACCACACCCACCCTGGGCCTTTACTCTCCTTCCAGCTCTCTCCAGGGCTCTGTTACACACAGGTTGAATCACAGTAAATCACTTGGGGGTCTTGACCTTGGTGTCTGGCTGAGGCTGGGAGACCACGGTTCACATGGCTTCCTACAATGTTCCTTTATGAGATTGGGCAGCCTGGGAAGCACTGCCCTCTCCTGCCACCTGCTCAGGGTGTCTGGAGCTTCCTGCAGAGAGTTCTGGATACCGCCAAAACAGGAGTCATAAGGACAAATGATTTATTGTCCTTTCTTCAAGGAAGGGAAGCCTGAGGCCAAAGGGCTGTCTTGTTCCTGGGAAGGAGGTCTTCTTAGAGGACACTTAGAGGACACCAAATCTAGATTGGGGTTCTACCTGAGAGCCTCCTTGCTCCAAGGAGGGCCACATTTCCTGAGTTTTGGGGACATTCAAAGGCAGCTGTCAAGAATGGTGGAGCAGGACCCTGGCCTCCTGGGCCCACACCTGCCCAGTTTCTTCTGGTCCCACAGGAGAACTTTTGGATTCTGGAAGCAGGGTCCTAGTGTTGTTAGCTTGGCCTCAGGCTTCTGCCCCACCTGTGCTCAAGCAGCTACTCAGGGGCTGGAGCCTGGCCATTCCTGCCCCCTTCAGTGAATGAGAGTGGCACCTAGCCCATCTGCTCCTGTTGTCCCCTCACTGAGGTGGCCAGTTGCTCTTCAAGCCACCTAAGATTACTGTCTTGGCCTTATGGGGCATGTGCAGGCCTCAGGTAGCCAACCCTACTCTGAAAGGTCTTGTCTTGTCTTGGGCCAGGTTGTAGGAATTGCCAGGTACACAGGGGCCTTTGTTCCCTCAGTCTTCATCCTGGCTGTTGGTGCCCCTGGTGCCCCTGCCTTTCCAGGGATGGTGTTGAGGCTGAGCCTGGCCTCTCTGGGTCTGGGACTTGTGTCTTTGGCTCTGCTTCTGGGTCTTCAGTGAGAGGGGAAGGGCCTGGTGATGGGGCTCCAAAGGGATCGCAAGGCCAAGCCTACCCTGTAGTTCTCAGGGGTGGCCAGGTGTAATAGGAAGCAGTGGTCTCAGAACCCTAATGTCTAGGTCTATGGAGAGACTTGGGAGTGAATTCCACTAAAGTACCTGCCAGAGAACTCAGGGACAGGCTGTCCAAATCCTGAAGTCCCAGGTCCCCCAGACAGAGGCTTGTGGTCCTGGGCTTGGGGAAACCCCTCATGCTGCTGGGCCAGCCCAGCCAGGCTAGGGGTGAGGGAGACCCTTACTATTTTAGAGGAACTGTCCCTATAGCCAACTGTTTCAGAGGGACTGCCCCCATTGAAGTATATGGAAAATGACAACTCCCAGGACAGGGAAATGACAACCCCCCAAAACTGTCTGACCAGAGGAAGAGGGAGGAGGAAGCAACCCTTAATCCTCTTCCAGTAAATCCTTTCCCAGTAATAACGGGGGACCCCTCCGAGGGAAAGAAAGCAAACTTTCATCCCTCCTCGGGTTCATCCCCAGCATCTCCACCAAAAGCAAACACTCACCCCTTCCCAACCACAATGGGTCCTGAGGGAGGGGGCAGGTCCTGAAATGCTGGGCCTTGGACTTTAACCCTTTCCCATTGCCCGCAAGTCCTGGAAGGAAGAGAGCAAATAGTGAAGCTTCTTAGAGTAGAGGAGGAAGGCCAAAGCGGTAGAGCCGGGGGTGCCTTGGACTTTGCACTATTTACTGCCCTAGATGGTGAATCCAGGGAGACCTGAAGCTGGAACCCATCTGGGGGACTGGCAACTAAGTTCGTGAGTTAACACAGTCCCCTGGGGCATGCTCCAGATCCAAACTATACCAGAGAATAGTATCTTTTTAAAAAATTTTTTATTTGTTCTTTTTTGTTATACATAACAGAATGTATTTTGACTATTATACATACATGGAGTATAACTTCCCATTCTTATGGTTGAACATGATGTGGAGTTACACTGGTTGTGTATTTATAGATGAACATAGGAAAGTTATGTCCAATTCATTCTACTGTCTTTTCCATTCCCTTCCACTTCCCTTCCCTTTATTCTCCTTTGTCTAATCCAAAGTACTTCTTCCTTCTCCTCCCCTTATTGTGACTTAGTATCCTCATATCAGAGAGAACATCAGGCCTTTGGTATTTTGGGATTGGCTTATTTCACCTAGCACGATAGTTTCCAGTTTCATCCATTCATCTGTCGAAGGGCACCTAGGTTGGTTCCTTAGCTTAGCTATTTAGAATTGATCTGCTATAATTATCAATGTGGCTGCATCACTATAGTATGCTGATTTTAAGTCCTTTGGGTATATGCTGAGGAGTGGGATAACTGGGCCAAATGGTGGTTTCATTCCAAGTTTTCTGAGGAATCTCCATACTGCTTTCCAAAGTGGTTATACCAATTTGTAGTCCCACCGGCAATGTATGAGTGTGCCTTTTTCCCCATATCCTTGCCAACATTTATTGTTACTTGTGTTCTTGATAATTGTCATTCTGACTAGAGTGAGATGAAATCTCAGTGTAGGTTTAACTAGCATTTCTCTAATTGCTAGAGATGCTGAACATTTTTTCATGTTTGTTGACCCATAATATTTCTTCTTCTGTGAAGTGTCTGTTCAGTTCCTTTGCCCATTTATTGATTGGGTTATTTGTTCTTCAGTGTTAAGTTTTTTGAGTGTTTTATATGTCCTGGAGATTAATGCTCTATCTGAAGTGCAGGTGAAAGATTTTCTCCCATTCTGTAGCCTCTTTCTTCACGTTCTTGGTTTTTTCCTTTGCTGTGAAGAAGCAAAGTTTAAGTTTGATACCATCCTATTTACTGATTCTTGATTTTACTTCTTTTTTTTTTTAATATTTATTTTTTAGTTGTAGGTGGACACAATAGCTTTATTTTATTTTTATGTGGTGCTGAGGATCGAACCCAGTGCCTCCCACGTGCTAGGCGAGCACGCTACCACTGCGCCATAACCCCAGCCCCTTGATTTTACTTCTTGTGCTTCAGGAGTCTTGTTGAGGAATTCGGTTCCTAAGCTGACATGATAGAGATTTGAACCTACTTTTTCTTCTAGTAGGCACAGGGTCCCTGTTCTAATGCCTAGGTCCTTTATTCACTTTAAGTTGATTTTTGTGCAGGGTGAGAGACAGGGGTCTAATTTCATTTTGCTACATATGGATTTCTAGTTTTTCTAGTACCATTTGTTGAAGAGGTTATCTTTTCTCCAATGTATGTTTATTGTACCAGAGAATTTCTGAAGGGATCCTTTATTGATGAGTGAGAAAAACAGGCAAGAAGATACATGCAGCATGATAGTTTATGCTTACAGACACAAAACCAACCAGGCACAGTGGTGCATGCCTGTAATTCCAGCTACTCAGGAGGCTGAGGTGGGAAGATTGCAAGTTTGAGGCTATCCAGGCAACTTAGTGAGACCTCATCACAAAATAAACAATAAAAAGGACTAGGGATGGGGTTGTAGCTCTGTGGTGGAGCATTTGCCTAGCAAGTGTACACACCTGGATTCAATCCCCAGTAACACACACACACGCACACACACACACACACACACACCCCACATGACACAAAAGTAAACTTGATTAGTATATTTTCCATGAGTACACACGTGGATATGTGAAGTACTCTTCTAAAGGTCAGAGGGTAGATATGAAATTCGTTTTGGTGGTCATGTTTGGAAAGTGGAGAGTATGAGTCCGGGAGTGAAGAGGGCTTCGGCTTGACATATATTAGATCAATTTTTAAAATTTAATTCAAACTAATTAATGTATAATGAAATTCACTCTTTTTTGTGAGTTTTGTAAGTTTTGACAAATGAACAGAGCCATGTAACCACCACCACCATCAAGATAAAGAACAATTCTATCACCCCCAAAGCATCCCTCCTGATTAACCCCTTTGCTCTTAACCCCTTCATAAGCTCCATCCTCTGCTCTGGCAACCATTGTGCTCTCCATTCCTAGAGTTTTGGCTTTAAGATGGTGTCATATAAGTGGAATTTTGCAGTATGGAGCCTTTTGCATCTGTTTCTTTTCCTTAGCATAATGCTTCTGAGTTTCATCCCAGGTGGTGTATGGATCAACAGTTTATTCCTTGTTTACTGCTGAGTAGTATTCCATCATTTGGATATACCACTGTTTACTTTGTTGAAGGATATTTGGGTCATTTCTAGTTCTTGGAGATTACAAATAAAATTGAAATAAATATGACGTACAGATTTTTGTGTGAACCTGAGTTTTCATTTTTCTACAGTAAATACCTAAGAGTGGGACTGCTGGGCCATGGATAGGTGTATGTTTGCATTTATAAGAAACTGGATGTTGTTTTCCAGCCTATACTGTTTTGCATTCCCGCTCACAATGTATAAGAGTTGAAGTTGTTCTATAACTTTGGTATGATTTATAGTTTGGTATACTGTTTTAAAAAAATTTAGTTCTAGCCGGGCGCGGTGGCTCACGCTTGTAATCCCAGCACTTAGGGAGGCTGAGACAGGAGAATCGAGAGTTCAAACCCAGCCTCAGCAATGGCGAGGCACTAAGCAACTCAGTGAGACCCTGTCTCTACATAAAACACAAAATAGGGCTGGGGATGTGGCTCAGTGGTCGAGTGCCCCTGAGTTCAATCCCCAGTACCAA
>JAQQSJ010004052.1:0-10887 GCA_028644305.1 Xerus rutilus
CTCACAGTGAAGCTTGCAGCAAGTCCAAATACAAAAGATTACTTTCCTTCTCAACATTTGGAAAATCCCTTAACTCTATTCATAAATTACATAACATTCTAATCAAGCTCAAAATGATTTTTAACACTGGTGGATTTGGTAGATAATTTATTTGATGAAAGAAGCAATATTTTTTCCCTAATTATCTCCAAAACAAGATTTTCAAGGGTTTTTGTATTCCCATAGTTTATTATCTTAGGTTGAGATCATGCTGAGAACATCAGAAATGTCTTATATGTTTGCATATCAACCATCTTCATCATAACATTTGTCAAAATAACGCAAGAAACATAAATTTATATGAGGCATTTTGAATGGATACAGTTGATCAACTTCAGACTACTGTGAAAACAGCATTACATCCAAACATATTATCTGCCACAACACTTTTATAAGAGTGCATTGAATTACATCTGCTCATTTCACCAGTCTATATTCTTCTGAGGGCTAAGTATGTTCACAAACCACTCACAAGACTATGCTAATTCCTACAAACAGTTTATTGCTACATAATGTGTATTTATGAGAAGCAGTTAGGAATTGCAACAAAGTTTTTATTCCCAGTTTGCTTATTCCCTTAAATGGAAAAAGCACAAATCCATCTTCCTTTCAAACATAATTTTATTTCTACCTCAAGAACAGAAAATTGTCATTCAACTTTAAAACATCTTTAAGTGATCTTTAAAAAAACAGCTATATCTATTCCTTGGCCTGTGAAAACAATGTGTTCCTCATAAAATTCTGCTTTTTTGAGAAATAATCTCATTATATTGCCTGTTCTTATAAACATCTTACTTCACTTTATACTACATCCTTGATATATAGGAATATAGTAGAACTTCACAAAGTTTCTGCTATTGAACCTATATTGGCATGTGCTTCCATACATATTACATTTGCTAAAATTTGGTCATATGACTATGCCTAATTTAAAAACACAGTTTCACAAATAGAGGGAGACACAAAATCTGTTAAAAATTACCCTAATCTGTAAGAAACTAAAAAATAATTAAATTATGTGTTGAGAAAGAGTAACAGAATAAACCAAAGTAATGAGACCTGAAATAAATACAATATGAGCATAAAAGAATGAAATTATCAAGTGTCTAAAACCTTGAAATCTTAAATCTTTTATATATAAAAACAAAACACAAGATTAATCAACATTAAATTAAAAGGGAAAAACAACTGAGAAACTTCATTAGCATTAAAAATATTTAAACTACTTAGATTAAATATGCAATTTCTAGAAAAAATATGTGCTTATTCAAAGTAGGAAGAGTTCTCAAAAGACAAATAATTATTGTAAAATGAATTTATTAACAAAAAATAACCTACAAAATACAGAGAATTGTATAAGTAAATTTTTATAAATCTTCAAGATATAATAAGACTGCAACTAGATTAGGTTTTATTTAAAAATTAAAAATAATACTTTAGAAAAATTTATAATTCTTGAATGTAGATACAAATGTTTCAAATGAAAATTGAAACTACTAAGTAACTTGAAAATCAGTTGGCCTTTTACCTATAGATTTTCCTAATTTCGTCCACAGGTTCATTTTCCATTGGAAAAATTTTCCTTTATTCTAAGTATCTCTCTGCTCTAAAATCATTTTTCCATATTGTACAAAGTATAGGATTATGAATTATGCATTATTTTAGTTTTAAATATCAGTATTGTTGAGTTGGTCATTGTTTCTTTTACAATGGTGTCTGAGTTGCTGCTCTATTTCTTGTAAAACAGGGTATTTACATATTGCCTTCCAGAAGTCTAATTATTCATGAATCATGATTATTGCATCCTATATTAGATACTAAATAAATTTCCACAAATAAATTTATTAGAGATTTGTCTTTTTGCATCCCAATTCAAGACTAAGGAAGACAGAACTGGGTTTTAGCATTAATCAAGAACTTGCACTCACAGAAATTAATGTAGTCAGTCCTTTGCATTGGTTTCCCACAGTCTTTACTAATAAGCTCCTACCAAAGTTTGAAACATTAGTTTATGGAACTTTTAGCTTTTGAATGATTAATTTTCTGTCTAAACGCAGAGTGCTAAGGAACCAAATGACCAATAATAACATTTTTTTTCAATTATTTAATACTGGTGCTGGTTTATCTACATATTCTAACCAAGATACTTAAAACTAGCAATTTTTAGCCAGAACATGCTTATATTTGCATACATCTCTAATTTTATCAAACTTAATCTAGAGCCCAGCAGGCAATAAAGGACATCTTTGAAAGAGTATTTAGAGAGACTTGAGAGAAAAAGTAAGGAAAACACCAATGCATGAGAAAAAAAGGAGGGAATAGAATTACATGAGAACTAAAATTTAAAGAACTTGGAAATAAGATTGTCTAATACTGGTGGAGGAATGTAATTTCTTCTAGCACATAAAAATGCTTAACTAGAATATACAATAGAGAAATGCAAATAATATGCAATGAGACACTATGTACTATAAACCAATTAAAATAGTAACAAAATTGTTTTCAAAAGAATGACAGCAAAGAGGTGTATGGGAGCCCAGTCCAGTTAGAGCCAGCAAGACAGATAAAGGAATATTTTCTCAAGGGATAGCAAAGAAGTCAAAGTCTCAACAATGACGTTAGAAAAAGGAAGTGTATAGAGAAAAGAATGGAGTTTTAGCAAATAAATAAATAAAATAATTAATTAAAAAAACTTTTTAAGCTGTCTGGTTCATTATAAAATGTGTTATTTTTAGTTTTTTTAAGACCAGAAGTCTTTCACAAATCATGATGTTAATTATCCTGAATTTTATTTATAATGGTATGATTCTGGGTTAAAAATGGCTTTAAGGGTACAATGGTAAGCCAGGAAACATTTAGGAAATTAGGAGGATAACTATGGTGATAAAAATCTAGATCTTGAAGCATGGTGGTAACAATAAAGATAACTAGAAATTATTGGATTCTGGAAAATAAAACTGTAGAGTGTACAAAACATTGCAGGTCAATATAAGACAAAAAGAATTGTAGCAGTAATTAATATATGTATTTCTCATTGATGGAGAATCATGGAAGTGGGGGCATTCATTTGTTGAAATACACTGGAGTGCAAAAGTGTAAGTTTAACTACAGAAGAAATTTCCAAAATTTTGCTTTTAAAGTGCAATTTGCAAGTGTCTTTTAGATATTGAAATATTATAGCATGTAAGTAATCTTAAAATCAAGATAAAGATATTGAATTTAAGGTCTACATCAAAAGTAATTATAGGGGCTGAGGTTATGGTGCAGTGATAGCGTGCTCGCCTAGCATGCGGGAGGCACTGGGTTCGATCCTCAGCACCACATAAAAATAAAATAAAGCTATTGTGTCCACCTACAACTAAAAATGTAAATATTTTTTAAAAAAGGTAATTATAAAACTGAATCTGTCAACATAGGGCATTTAAGTCATGAAATTGAATAAAATCATTTAGAAGAGAGTGAACTCATATCATGTAAACTTTTAGTTATTAGAAAGATGAGGAAAATCCCTGCACAGGATATATTACAGTAGTGAAGTTGTGAAGAAACAATGGTATGTAAATACCTTCCGTTGCCTCTTACCACCAGTAGAAGTTGGCACAAAACTGCAAGTTCCCTCTTGGTATTAGAGTGGCCAAGGAAAATACAGTGCAGTCAGGCACTCAGAGAAATGCCTTCCTCACATAGAAAAAGAATAGAGAAAGAGGAACTTCTGTTGTGACTTCAGTGCTACATAGTCAGTGACTCCTCTCTCACCACTCACCCAGGATATTAGGCTACAACACTCCTCTCCTATTGCAGCCGAAAGACTTGTTAGAAAATCATCAGGTAGCCGGGAGCGGTGGCGCACACCTGTAATCCCAGCACTTTGGGAGGCTGAGACAGGAGAATTGCGAGTTCAAAGCAAGCCTCACCAAGGGCGAGGCGCTACGCGTCAGTGAGACACTGTCTCTAAATAAAACACAAAATAGAGAGGAGGATGTGGCTCAGTGGTCGAGTACCCCTGAGTTCAATCCTCAATACAAAAAAAAAAGAAAGAAAGAAAATCATCGGTTGGTGTAACTTATCTCTCTTATTGATATTTTGTTTGTGATTCCATGTAATAATTATGAAATATGAGTCTACATAAATGGATTAAACAAAATAGACTGTTGATCAAAAGGCACAAATCTTTTATTATATTTTGTTAAAACTGATTTATCATATTTTTTCTAATTTAATTTATTGCCTAACTTAAAACAATCTCAATTACCACAATATCAATAAATCCGAGTGACTTAAAGTGTATCAAAATAAATGGATGGGTTGTAAACATTATGGTACTATATTACCAATAACATCATGTTGTTATTGTAAAATTAATATGTTATATTCTTAAGTAAACTCCAACTATTTTATTGTCTTACTATGAGGGAACTAGCCTTGTATTTGGTGTAAGTTACATAGAAGTATTTTCCTGCATGGAAAATAAAATAATGTCTTTGTTTTTGCTGGCAAAGAACTCTAATTATGGCTCTGACCATTCAATATCTTAGAGTAGAAAATGCATAAAAGTAAATATTATATTCTTTTGACATTAAATAGGCAAATGTGATTTCTAAGGGAAAAGCTGAAAAATTCAAATTCACATTTAAACAAGATGGCAATTTTTCAACTAAGAAACACTAAATCTAAATATGTTTGTTCACACAGATGACAACAAACAAAAGCAAACCATAACAAAAAAAAATCAAGCAAATATGTGGTGTTAAAACTTTAAACAGAGATCTGACAGAACTATCAAGATTTCCTTTGGCATGTAGACAGTGATGACTACAGCATTTTATTTTTATGGAAATAAACATGTTGATGGTTTCATAACTCTGTAACTATGCCAAAACCATTGAACGTGTGAACTTTCTTTTATCCATATGATATCTGAACAGAGCTCTCTAAAATATACATATGTATGTGTATATATATACACTCACATGGATATGTGTGCATATGTGTATATATATGTGCCTATATGCATGCATTAATTTGTGTCACTAAAACATTCAGAAAAATATTTCTAAAAAGATAACAAGGTGAATTGACTACCATTGCCTAAGGAATTTAATAACAGAAAAAAATATAATAAACCCACACACAAAGTTACCTCATATGAATTATCTTCTACCAGTATATCAAGTACTATGAAAGACTAAAGCAAACACAAAAAAGGAACAAAATAAACTCAATGTATTTTAACTACGTTTTCTTTTTTTGCTATAGAGGCAAAAATTGTAAAGTTAAGAAAGAGGTGAGAAGGTGATAGTGATAATCACATAACTTTAATTTTGAAAAGTGCAAAACCATCTTCCAGATCATTAAGACAGATAATTTTTAAAATATTGAGCCTTAAAAACTGTACAACATTTTGGGCAAAAGGAATGTTTTGTTCTCTCATATTTCAACCCCGATACAAATGCTCTACCATTCCTTCCTCCACAAGTACCCACTGGACTGCTGTTCCAAAGCCCATGTGTATAGTTCCTAAGCATGCTTTGAATTAAACATATAAGCTTTAAGATTTTTTTTTTTAAATAAGGGGACTCTTCTTTATTCTGGTGACATTATATAGTGAACTATGGGGTGATTGTAACTAAAGAAAGAAGAAAAGAGTAACTTGAAAGTGTTAGTAACTTTTTTCCCCACAGTGCAAATAAAACATGAGCAGTATTGCAATCATTATGTTGCTTAGTGTACATAATTGTGTTTAATTTGTGTATGTACACTGAAGTACAGATCACAAGAACTTTTTTGTGAATCTTACACCACATTCAATATCTTTCACCTGGAGCACATCTTACTGAGTATTTTACTTTTGCAGAAGAAAAATGTTGCTTTGTATGAATGTTGTTGTTAATTAACACTGTAGAGATAATGATTAAAAGTACATGTCTTTATGATTTGAGAATGTAGCTCGGTTCAAAGGCACTTGCTCAGTAAATGCAACATTCTAGGTTCAACTTCTAGTACTACACACACACACACAAAAAGATTCAGCACTAAATTTTTATATGAGTAATAAACTCAGGCCATTAAGATGTCATAATTTTGAATTAATTAAAAATGCAAACAATAACAAATATAATATATTTTAAAGAAATAATTTTTTAAAAAGTTATGGAATAATAAATACAAATAAAAAAACAAATTTTAATATGTGATAATATAGGAAAGCATAAGACTATAAACTTCAAGCTTGTGTTAGATATATATTTTAAGTATAAATTATTTCAATTTTTCCATGTTTAGTTTGTTAATATCTTCCATGGTGAGCTTCAAAATCTTCTTCATAGATTTCAAAAAGCTACAAGAAAAGATTTTGTAGGTTTTTGCCATAAAGAAGAAATGATAAATGTTTGAAGAGGTAGATAGGTTTACTCAATGTAAATATTATGCATTATATATATATATGAATCAAAACATTGCATTGTATTAAGATTAACATGTATAATTTCAGCTTTTGTGTATCAGTTAAAAGTAAAAAGAAGACTTTGTAAAATAGCAAGTAACATTTTAGGCTTATTTTGTAGAAAGGTAGTAATGTGCCATATACATATCATTATCACTACTCCAAATAAATATAAAAATGAATCACAATATGTATAAATTTTGGTGAACATAAAAATCAGGTAAAAATTTTAATCATTGAAATATACTTTTAAAGTTAAATAATAGTAGATTTGAGCTCTTATTCTACAATTTATGTTGGTAAAGGTTGTAATGAAAATTGTCAAATGACTTGCATTTTTTTCTTGTTAAAAGCTTCCCCAAGTGGAAAGTTGTCTTACACTGTGTCAAAAGAATAAGCTGTCAGATTGCTAATGTTTAATACATTCTGAGAATAACTGCCATGTACTATACTAATTTGACCTTTTCAGAGCTGTGAATTTGATTGGATGGACATTTCTCTTCCATTTAAAAACTCAAACCCCTGTTGGGAAGATTTAGAATGACCATCTGTTGAAATTCAGAATACTAAAAAGGTTAAAGTACACAACCAAATGCTTCCGAGTATATTTCATAATTGCATTTTGCAATCTTGTTTCCTTTCAAAAATTATGAAAACCTTACATGATGACTTAAATTCAATTTTCATTATTCAGAAAACAAAAGCTAAAGTGGATATGTTTTGCTGTTGGGTGTTACATTGAAGGTCTATATAAAAGTATTTCTTACTTTTGCTGGGATGTCAGGGATTAATCTCTGTGTAGTCACTCCAGCACAATGGAGTGTTTTATTTTACTCAGTAGAGCTGAAATATGATAAACAAAAACATAGTTATGATAGAGACAAAAACAGGTAATTTTTGTCCTTCATTCAACTGCAAATATTGAAATCATCTGTGCTTCAAGCATAATCTTCTATACTTACATGCAGTCATAATATTCTGGAAATTCCAACTAATAAGTTGAAACCCAACAACTTGTAGAAAAAATTAGGTTTAAGAATTCAAAGCTGATTTTTTATGTATTCAAGTATGTAAATTTGGCATATCATATAGTAATTACAACAGAAAAGACCATTAACCTAAACATATTCATTTTATAAGATTTTGATATGTATAGGTTGTAGGCAATATTTGAAAAAATATGAATATAATTTATTTCAATCAAGTAAGTACAAATAAATAATTTGGCCTGATAGATATGTGAGATGTTATTAAAATTCTTAAGATGAAGAAAAATAAGAAATACCAATATATTGCTAATTTTTAAAAAAGTTGAGAAGTTTCAGAAATATCAATTTTAATTAAAATAGCATTGAATTAATATTTATTAAAATTATTGCAGTTGTTTGTAGCCTATACTTAACAGATATGTACATTATGAATCATTTACTTGATTTATAATTTTTATATATAGAAATCAGATTAAACAGAGAAAAGATTATTTAAACTAAAATTTCTGCAGAAAAATAATAGTATCAACATAAATATATTTATGAGAGTTGTTAGTGAAGTAAACAGACAGAAAGATGTCAGAATATAATAAATATGAAATAGCAAAATACCAAAGTAGATACAAGAAACAACAAATAAAATATATAATGATATGTGAAATACCTACATCTATCTATCTTCTCATGCAGATGTAAAGGTAAAACTATATTTATATTAAATAAAATTCTATGTATTATATATGTATAATATGCATAGTATTCTATTATCTATCTGTCTTTATATTCAACAAATAGACATCCAAATTTTCCTACAGATAAATATATAAATATCAGACTTTATACTGCTCATATAACTTTGTATTGAAGATCATAATTCTTGCCATCTGAAATAATGTAGTGTAGATGTGATCTCTCAGAGGTGGAGATAAACAAATTCAGTAATTAGCTGAGATGAAATTAAGTGAATTTCATACTCTCATATATTTCTAATCCATGTCTGTAAAATAACTAAAAGTCCATTGACCTATACTAATTTCATCCTACATGATATGATGATAAAAATATCTTAATATCAGTATAGGATGTAACAGTATGTCAATTTTGAATTCTAGCAACATTTCCAAATAAATGTGCAGAGCTAGTTCTTCCATTGATATTTTGAACAGAAAAAATGATGGGTGAAATATACCTTAATATCTGAAAATATGTAATTACACTAATGAGAATAAACTGCTAGTTGATAAAACTAAAAATAAATCACTTAAACTGATAATACATTTGCATTTGGGTTAGTGGTAATAAACTAATCACAAAAGTAATGACTTCAAATTAAAGTCTGGGGTTTAGTGTGAAACTAGAAATATGACAGAAAGATATTCTTGTAAATGCAAAAGGAAGAATTTGGAAATAGTTTATTTTGTAAAATGGAGACAATATAAAAACTTAGTGAAAGGATGGAAGAAATGAAGGTAAAAAGATAAGAGGAAAGAAGGAAAGGAGGAAGGAATAAAAGAACAATTGAAAATACTTTTTGTCTGATTCAGGCAAAAAAAAAATTATGTCTTTGTCCAGGACTCAGGAAGTTACCTGCTGAGTAGAACAACTCACACATGGATGTGATGTAATGTTTGGTCTTACTAAACTAACAACAGGTATTTTTAGAATAAAGTAATGAGAATATTATAAGGAGTAAAAATTAATTATATTTTAACAGTGTTCAAAATTAAAGAAAATTACAATGTATTTGGGAGTTTCACTGTGTCAAAACTTGACAGATTTGAGTAATTGCATAACATTAAGCCCAAAAGAACCATTTTAATATTAAAAAGAAGACAAAATGCCTATAAAAAAACAATACTGACAACAGTTTATTTTTGTCAGTCATATTAGAAGCCAGAAAAGAATGAGTCAACTAATGTGCTCATACATATTAATGTCAACTTGTCAACAAAGAGTTCAATAGAGTAATAATCTACTTTTTTTATTTTGCTCTTCTTTATTTTGCTCTTCTTAGATGTTTCCAGACTTACTTGAGGCAATATATCCTACCCATAATAGAAGCAATTATTTGAAAATGTCTGTTTAAAAATTTAATAACAAAACTCTAAATTTATCAGATTTTAGTACATAATGAACATGATGTAGTGTTTAAAAAGTAACATAAAATTTAATGTACCCGACTCAAGAAATGGGAATTCTAGTGGTAACATTTTAAATTGTCATCAAAACAATTAATATCTAAATGCAAAAAAGAAGAATCTAGATGTAATACATTTGCAATTAGATCTCTTAACTCTTCTGTTACTAATAACAACTCTGAGTAAGGATTGAAGTTTGAAAGAATTTCTTCAACATTTTGCTATTTGCCTTTCCTTTTGAAGCTCTGATTTTAATCTGGGATTATTTCCCTTCAGACTCACCAATAGAATTATTTGTAGCACAAGTCTACTATGGTTAAATTTTTTTATTTTTGAATATTTTGACAATTCTTTCTTTTCTCTCAGCACTATAAAAATGTTCCGAGACCTTCTAGTTCACATTTAAATTAACAGCAATTCTTATTCATTTATTTTCTCCCAATGTAATATTTCTCCACTACCATCTACAGGTTTTTTTTAATAATCTTCTTAAAGTTCTTATTAAATTTGGAAGTGTTCCTCCAAGCCACTAATTTTCAAGTTTTTTTTTTTCCTTTGTTGAAAAACTTTTCAGAAGTCATTTACTCAAAGTCAAATCTATTGTCAATTGGTCCTTAAGGAACTACTCAATTTTTCAGAATTTTTCTCTCTGTTTAAGTTTGTGTAATTTCCTTTTCTTTAATTTAACATGTAACATTTATATTAAAATGTATATGTTAAGTAATGCTCGAGAATTTAGGATGAATACCTAAAGCACACATGTGCATTTTACCGTGATCTGAATCTACATAGTATTCAAATTTTGATAGTACACAATAATTAAGGGAATGAGTACAAAGGAGAAAGCAAAGACTATATATTGATCCTTAGAGTGCTCAAAATATAAGAGAATAGACAATAAGAAGGGGGAAAAAAAGAAAATTGATAAGAATCAATCCATAAAGTAGGAGAGAGATTAAGAGTGTATGGTGTCCTGGAAGCAAGGGTTCAGGAGTATTTCAAAGGAAAATAGTCATTAGAGTGAAAGTCTGATTTAACACCTAAGATGAGTACAATAATATACTGTGGAACTGAAACAACTGGAAGTTATTGGTGATACTGACAAAGGCAGTTTAGGTAGATTATTGGAAATGAAGACTCCAGTGAACATTCAAAAAAAGTAATAGGAAATAAGTTTAACACAGATAATGAATATGAATACTTATGGAATTTCATACACACATATACACATTTGATTTCACATATATTTTTCTTTATGCATTTTAGAAATAAAATCCAT
>JAQQSJ010004053.1:0-10886 GCA_028644305.1 Xerus rutilus
CTTCAGTATCTGAGGTTCTGTCTTCCAAGTGGTCTAATCTGCTGGTGATGCTTTCTATTGAGTTTTTGGTTTGGTTTATTGTTTCTTTCATTTCAAGGATTTCTGTTTGGTTCCTTTTCAGAATCTCTACCTCCTTATTGAAGTGATTTTTTACTTCCAGTATTTGCCTGTGTATCTCTTTATCGAAGTGATCTTTTACTTCCTGTATTTGCCTACGAATCTTTTTATCAAAGTGATCTATTGCTGACTGGGTTTGCTCTCTTATTTCATTCTTTAAGTCACGACCATTTTAATTATGTATGAATTACATAATTAAATTCCTGAATTCCTGTTCTGTCATTCCTCCTGCTGTACAGCCCATGGATTCTGGGACTGTAGTATCTTGGTTTGTTTGAGTCACTTTCTTCCCTTGTTTTCTCATGATGTTTGTGTGTCTTTCCTTCTAGCTCTGCTGATCCAAGGTGTTACAGTTTTAACTCCTATACGGTTAGTTTCCCTGCAGGGTTTCGTTACTTCTCCTCCAGTAGGTGGCGTTGTCCGTTGTTTGCTGGACTTTCCCGGCTGGTATCCTTGGTACTGGGCCCAGGCAAAGGTGAAACTCTGGGCCGCTGGTGGAGTCGCTGTTCCACTGTGGCCAAGGTTTGCTCCCAGGTGTTCACCTGCGCCCCTTGGCGTGTATGAAGTTCCGCTGTGTTAGAGGGTGGTCCACAAAGAACAATAGCTGGGGTTCCGCTCAAGAGACAGTCCACAGAAGCAACTGCTAGCGGTCTCTCGGTGGGCACTGGGGCTAGGCACCCTGTGCGGAAGCAGGCCCGGCATGCCTGGGGTAAACTCCGGGCTGAAGCCCTGGGCCGGATCCCCCACCACAACTGTTCTCCACCGGTGGGCGCTGAAGCCACGCCTCCCAGCTACTGCTGTCTCCCGGTGGCCCTCTGCTCACACACGCGAGTGAGACTCTTGAGACTTGCGTGGGGCGGCAAGGCGCAGAGAGCTGCCAAAAAACTGGTTGGAAGCTGGCACCCCGCTACTTCCAGTCTCAGTCTCGGGTAGCCGCAGTCCTGGGCCGAGGCCTGGGCTGCACCCACGTTTCTCCGGCTGGCGCCGAAGCCACGCCTCCCGGCTACCGCTGCCTCCCGGTGGCTCTGTGCTCACACACGCGAGCGAGACTCTTGCGTGGGGCGGCAAGGCGCAGAGAGCTGCCAAAAAACTGGTTGGAAGATGGCACCCCGCTACTTCCAGTCTCAGTCTCCGATAGCCGTAGCCCTGGGCCGAGGCTCAGGCTGCAACTGCGTTTCTCCGGCCGGCGCTGAAGCCGCACCTCCTGGCTACCGCTGACTCCCGGTGATCTTGTACTCACACATACACGAGCGAAAGTCCTGCGTGGGATGTTGAGCTGCAGAATGATGCCAGGAAGCTGGTCTGGAGGCAGTCCTAGGGCAGCCTCAAGTTTCCTGAGGCAGGGGTAGAGGAGCTGCATCTTCTCCAAGATGAGGACGAGTTGTTGGAGTCAGGCTGCACACCATCAGGATCTGTCAGCAACCTCTGAAAGCTGCCCACCA
The DNA here is from genome assembly GCA_028644305.1 of Xerus rutilus. Classification (NCBI taxonomy): domain Eukaryota; kingdom Metazoa; phylum Chordata; class Mammalia; order Rodentia; family Sciuridae; genus Xerus; species Xerus rutilus. Next base: position 1,560 of record JAQQSJ010004053.1, read on the forward strand.
TCTGGGCCCTATCAGACGAGCAGGGCTTTGCCTACATTAATCTCCGATGAGCTTGGCCCAGCTTTCATTTCAAAAGGCTCTACTTCTTTTCTCTCTTCAAACGGGCCCTTCTTTTGTACCCCATTCCCCAAACAGGACTAAAAATTGTGCTTTCTCCTTTCCTTGGTTTCCCAACCCAGCCGGAGCCAGAGATGCTTTGAAATTGGAGTAAGGCTCAGGATGGGGAAGGTGGGGGTGCTGAGGTAGCTGGTAGGGAGAGAGAGGGCTGGGGGAGGAAATGGCCAACGTAACTTCCAAGGGAGGGGGAGGAAACAGGGACCTTTCACATTCATCACACAGTACAGGAGACCAATGTTAAATGACTACATGCCAAATGCAAAACAGGGTTTTGAGTTAACCAAAGTAGGTAGAGTTAGATAAATCTTAGTGTCCAAAAATCCTGGAAGTCAAAGTTGAGAGAGATCTTGAGGCATCCAGTCCAGCCCAATAATGCATATAGAGGAATGCTAGGTTCCAGAGAGGGAAGGGTGATATAGTGAGTTGTGGAAGGGCCAGGAAGAGAAGCTGGTTGTCAGGTTCACTTATGAGTCTGATGCGGGTAGGGTCCTGCTGTAGGCATAAATGGTGCTGTGCTGTTCATAATTCAAGGACTGAGTTGGACTCATAATTAATGGAGGCCAGGTATACCTTGAAGGGGTCTCATGATAGATCTGTGTTCTACAGATTGGAGATGAGGGGTGGGCTGGAGCCAAAGTTAAAGACCAGTTTGTAAGAGGATTGAGGGACGAGGGGAGAATAAATGGCTCAGAATAAAAGGCAAACCTAATCTTACTAGGTTCTGCCTGTGTGGTTCTATCTCTGTTTTCGTGAAGAAGAGATTCAGCAATGGAAGACTGACTACATGGGTGCAGGATGGATTTAGCTACAGATGGTAGAAACCCCAACTCAAACTAGATCAAACAGTAAGAGCATTTATTAATTAATGAAAACAGGAAGTGCAAAGATGAAGTAGGCTTCAGAACGGATTGATTCAGCAGCTTAACCATGTCATCAAGGATTCAGATTCGCTCTCCCGATTTTGTCTTACTCCATTTCTTAAGATTGTTTCCTCCTAATTGTAGGAATTCTGCCAGTAGAAAAGGGTGATTTTTTTCTTTTGTTCTGTTTAATGAGAAGGAGGATGACAATCTCTCTCCCACTATAGGATGTCTATCTTTAAGTTTAATTGGGCAACTTTAGGTTATAGGTCTGCCTCCTGAACCAGTAATACTCACCAGGAGAGTACTGTGCTTGCTGGTTTAGACCAGGGGTTGGAAAACTACAGCCTGTTAAGCAAATTTAGCCAGCCACTCAACTATTCACAGGCTGGAAGCTAAGGATGGCTTTTACATTTTATATAGCTACACTTGAAAGCATATATATATATATATATATATATATATGACCATGTAAGATATATATAATGTAATAACTTTCATGTTTTTTCATGTTTTCTCTTAGTCTTCAAACTTAAAATATTTACCATTTAGTTCTCTAAGACAAAGTTTGCCAACACCTGGTTTTTAGACTAATCAGGATCTACTACTGAAGTCTGGGATAAGGACTATGAGGAAGACATGAAGACACTTGCATAAAATTAGAATTCTCTTTGGGAAGAGAAAGCTTGGTAGACCTGATTGGAAACCAGCAGAATTCATTGTAGCACAAATGATAGCTATGTAATCAGACCTCATAAAAACTTAGAAGCAACAATTTGATTAAATTCATTGTCTTGAAAATAGCTCAGGAACTGGGAGGTCATTGATAATCCAGTGCAATCTGGCAACTTGTTCTTCAATACTAAAAATACGTTACTTTTTCCATGTCAGTTACTAGCAACCATACTCTCTGATTCATGGTACTACTTGTGCACACCGACTGCTGAGTCATGGCACTGCTCATGCATCGACTGCTGAGTCATGACTACTCACTGTGATTTCTACTCTACTGCCTACCAGGTTTCTCTTGGTGAGTCTTTCACTTTCTGCTCCTACTATCAAAATAACAAAGTCCATTTCTCAGCTTTGTGTTCAAATTCTAAGATAATTTTATTAGTTTGGTTCAAAACTCTAGTCCCTATTGGGCAAACCCCGGTAACCAAGATTTCACCTGTCTCTGTCTTGACTCTAGCTCCATCTATATTCCAAGATTGATAGAGCAGTCCTTATCTAAATACCAGGCTCATCTAAATCCTAAATTCTATAAGTATTCTGATAAAATTTGATTCTTCATATTCTCTAGATTTTACTCTGTGACAGTGAGACAGAGGGCTGAGCTGAAGTTTCTTTGAGGAAAAAAAATCAATTATTTGTGATGATTAATTTTATGACTGGCATAAGGTATATCCAGATAGTTGGTAAAACATTATTTCTGGATATGTGTATGAGAGTGTTTCTGAAAGAGATTAGCATTTGAATCAGCAGTCTAAGTAAAAAAATATCTGCCTTTACCAATGTGAGTGGGCATCATTCAACCTGTTAAGAGCCTGAGTAAAACAAAAAAAATGGATGAGGGATTAGTCTCTTTTTTTCTTCTTGAGTTGGGACATTAATCTTCCTCCGACTCTCTCTTAGACATTAGCACTGTAAGTTTTGGGCTTTCAGACTGATACTTATACTAGCAGAGTTGCTAGTTCTCAGGCCTTCAGATTTGGACTGAATTCCACCACTGGTTTTCTTGGTTCTATGGCAGATAGTGGGGCTTCTTGATCTCCATAATCATGTGATCCTGTTCCCATAATACTTCTCTCTGTCTCCCTAGTTTCTCTGGAGAATCTTGATTAATCCAGTATCTAAGTTGATACCTAAGATTAATCATGATCTCCACGATTAATGAAATCAACAGATTTATTTAATTGTCCATTGCAAGAAAGTGACATTTTAAGTTCTTGGAATACCTCAAACACACGAAATTACTTGTTGATCTTAGGAGGATATAAAAATTGCCATTTCTTGTTATAATACTTTACCACCATCAAATATTTAACTCATTGCCAAAAATCTTATTGAAATGACAAAAAAAATGTGAAAACTAAGAACAAAAGCACAGTAGTTCTGGAAAGTCAGAAGGATAGTAACAGCTGACAAGTTCTAAGAATTTTTTGGACAGATTATATTGAATTAATACCACAGCAAGAAATAGAGTCATTTAACTTCACAGGCACAGGAAACACCCCAAAAATTGTTAGTAATAGTAATAGAAATAGAAAAGAGTTAGTAATAGTAATAGAAAAGAGCTTTCAGTTGTAATTATTGTGTAGTAATAGTAATAGAAAAGAGGTTTCAGTTGTAATTATTGTGTAATTATGATTATTGTGTACTCAGGGAAATTTAAGATGGTATCCATAAAATAATGATTTGCGGAGACTGAACAGATCAATCTCTTTTCTGCGCACACAGGAAAATTACATTTCTATCCTCTTTTGCAGCTATCTTGGGGCTCTGCAGCTGGGTGCCAGCTGCTGGGAAGTTTGCAAAAGTAATGTCACCACCTCCAGGCCATAAAGAGTTCGTGTGTAATTACCTATGCTCCTTCTTCCCCTTTAATGATGATCTGGTAGCCAGTCAAAAGATAGTGACATTATGAGTTGTAAGGAACACAGAGTCTGGATCTTTGAGTCACTACTTGAAAGAGAGCCTCTAAGTAGAACACCACAATATATGTTATTCTGTTCAGGTTGTATTCAAAGGAGAATTAAGACCTTTATCGTGACTAGTCATTGTGATTTGGGGCTGCTTGTTTCAGGAATATGCATAAATACTCCTTTATAATACATTAAAATCTTAAGCTATATTTAAGGAATTAAAGGTTTGGTGGAAAAAGTGGACAATATACATAAACAGATGAAGATTTTCAGCTGAAAGTTGGAAATTATAAAAAAGAATCAAATAGAAATGTTAGAAATAGAAAATATAGTGACAGAGATAAAAAGATGAAGAATGTATTCAATGGACATAAAGTAGACTTGACACAGATGAAGAAAGAATCAGTGAGAGGAAGCTCAATCAATTTTAAATTAATCAAACTGAAACAAATCAAAAAAGAACAGAGACAGGGAAGAGAATAAAGCATGTAAGTGCTGTGGAACAAACTAATGTGCAGCTGGAATTTCAGAAGGAGAAAAATAATAGAGCAGAAAAAATGTTTGAAGGCATAATGACAAAGTGTTTTCCCAAACATAAAGAAAGACGTCAAATCACAGATCTGAGAAGCTCAGAGAACCACAAGCAGAGTTGGAACAAACTAATCAACCAATAAACAACACCAAAACCAAACACAAACAACAACAACAAAAACCCCCAACCATATCTAGACTTAGCACATTCAAAATACTGAACAGCAAAAATAAAGGAGAAATCTTGTAGAATTGGGGCAAAAAGACAACTTACATGTAGAAGAACACATTAAGAAGTGCAGCAGAGTTCTTATCATAAATTATGCAATTCAGAGGACAATGGAGAAACAGTATTAAATTGCTGTATGAACAAAGTAAAACAAGATCTTTTGGAATGAAATAAAATATTTTTAGACAGACAAAAGCTGAGATAAACCACTGCCAGAAGCATGAATAAGTATTTTTAAAATTGTTTTTCTGGAAGAAGGGATTGGATGTCAGAGATAAAACTGATTCTGAAATGAAAATACCAGAGTAATAGTGGAGATAAATATGGAATCCAAATGATCAATATTAAGCAGGTCCAAAAGCAGGTGGAAAAATAAAGCAAAAAAGGAGTAAAATAAAACCAATTTACACAAACTCTCCGACACATTTGAAGATGAGAGAGTACTTAGTTATTATTTTTATCAGACTAGTGGTAACCCTAGTTGCCAAACAGGATAAAGACATTGTATGAAAAAATGCAGACCAAAATTCCTTATGAACATGGTTGCATAAATTCTTAACAAAATTTAACTAACTGAACTCAACAATGTAAAACAAGGAACATATCATGAACAAGTGGGATTTATGCTAAAAATCCCAGGATGGCTTAGTAATTAAATATCAACCAATGTAATTCACTATATTAACAGAATAAAGAAAAACAAGCCATACAGTCATATCAATAAATATAAAGTAAATATTGGATGAACTGTTAAGTTCATCCCTGATTTAAAAGAAGAATCTCCCAGCAAACTAGAAATACAAGGTAACATTCTCAGCTACACAAAGTGCGTTTAAGAAAAACCTTCAGCTGAAATCATACATAATGGTAAAAGATGGAATACTTTCTCCTTAAGCTTGAAAACCAATTTAGGATGTGTTCTCTACCACTCCTGTTCAACATTGCACTGAAGGTTCTAGATAGTGTAATAAGGCAAGAAAAAAGAAAAGATATGCAGATTGGAAAGGAGGAAATAGAACTCTTTTTTTTCTCACAGACTATATATTCATCTGTTTAGAAAATTTTATGGAATGTAAAAATAAGATGCTATACCTAGTAAGTGAGTTTAGCAAAGTGGCATGATAAAAGAAGACCTAGTAAGTGAGTTTAGCAAAGTGACATGATAAAAGATCAACATACAAAAATTAATTGCATTTCTATATTCCAGCAATAAACACTCAGAAGTTAAAATTTAGAAAGTGATACCATTTATAATGCATCAAAACATGAAATACTTGGGGGTAAATTTGCCAAAGGACATGCAAGATTTATTTGTACACTGAAAACTGCAAAAACAGTGCTGAGAAAAATTTAAAAGATCTGAATAAATCAAGAGATAGCCTGTGCTCATGGATCGTAAGACAAAAGTATTGCTAAGATGTCAGTTCTCCCCAAATTTACATATAATTTAGTACACTATCATTGAAATCTTAGAAATGTTTGCACAAGTTGACAAGCTGATTTGAAGATTTATGTGGAAATGCAGAGGATTTATGGTAGTGATACTTTGAAAAATAATGAAGTTGGATGCCTCAGAACTGCCTGATTTAAAGAGTTATATAATAGTACAATTTGTGATCTCTTTTGAGTTAATTTTGGTACATGATGTGAGACATGGATAGAACTTCTCTTTTTAAAAAGATATACAGTTGTTCTAGCACCATTGAAAAGAATATTTATTCTTCACAATGACATGGAGTATTCTTTATCCACTTCCGTATGGAGAAAGAATATTCTTTCAGATTTGTAACTTTGTTGAAAATCTTGTCCATGTATGTGTGGATCTATTCTTGTACTTTGTATTCTGTTCTACTAATATTTGTCTATATGCCGGTATGAAACTGTCTTGATCACTCTTGTTTGGCTTTATTTTTGACTATTTTGTTTCATTACCAATGTATTTATCCTTTAGCCAATACTACATTCTACTATTACCGTAGTTTTATAGTAAATCCTGAAATCAGGTAGTATAAGTCTTCAACATTTGTTCTTATTTTTATTTGTTCTAATTTTTATACCTGACAGTAGAATCCACTTTGATACATCATACATAGATGGAGTATAATTTCTCATTCTTCTAGTTGTACATGATATAGAATCCCACTGGCTGAACAGTTACATATGTACATAGGGTAATAATGTCTGTTTCATTTTATTATCCTTCCTACTCCCATGCCCCCCTCCTCTCCCTTCACTCCCCTGTGCCTAAAGTAATTCTATTCTTCTTTAGACCCTCCCCCTTATTGTGAATTATCATCTCCATATCAGAGAAAACATTTTGACCTTTAGTTTTTTGAGATTGGCTTATTTCACTTAGCATGATATTCTCTAGCTCCATTCATTTACTGCCAAATGCCATGATTTCTTTTTCTTTTTCTTTTTTTAACATTTTATTTATTTATTTATTCTACTTAGGTATACATGATAGCAGAATGAAAAGCCATAATTTCATTATTCTTTAAGGCTGAGTAATATTCCATCATATATATATATATATATGTATATATATATATACATATATATATATCATGTTTTCTTTATCCATTCATCTGTTGAAGTTGGTTCCATAGTTTAGCTATTGCTGGTTGAGAGGCTATAAACATTAATGCGGCTGCGTCCCTGTAACATTTGTTCTTTTTCAAAATTGTTTTGACTACTCTATTTGTTTTTCCATGTAAATTTTAGAATCAGCTTGTCATTACTCTCAAAAAATTCTGCATGGATTTTTACCGAAATCCCATTGAATCTATAGATTTGCTTAGGGAAGACTGACATTTTAATGATACTAAGTTTTATCATCCAAAATTAATTTATTTGGGTCATCCTTGATTTTTTTCATTAGTGTTTTATAGTATTACATATCCATATCTTAAATGTATTTTGTAAGCCTTACACATAAGTATTTCATGGGTTTTGGTGCTATTGTAAAAGGTGTTTTCTATGAAGTGAATTATGCTTCCCAATACCAAATTCATATGTTGAAATCCTAATGCCCAATGTAATTATATTTGGAGGAAAGGTCTTTAGGAGTTATTTAAGATTATAAAGGTGGAGCCCTAATACAGTAGGACTGTGGCCTTATAAGAATAGGAAGATTCTGTGTGTATCTCTATCTTTCCAGCTCTCTCTCTGTATCTCTCTCAACACCAAATGGGGACACAATGAGAAGACAGTCACATCCAGGAAGATAGCCCTCATTAGGAATCAGATTGGCTCTCTCCTTGATATTGGGTTTCTCAACATCCAGAATTGTCAGAAAATAAATTTTGTTGAAGCCAACTGATCTGTGTAATTTTGTTATGGCATTCCAGGCCAACTAATATAGTATAGATGCTCCTAGATCTATGATGGGGTTACATCCCAATAAACCCATCGTAAGTTGAAAATATCGTAAGTCAAAAATGCATTTAAGGGGCTGGGATGCAGTAAAGTGCTTACCTAGCATGTGTGAGGCCCTGAGTTCAATCCCTAGCATTGCAAAAAAAAAAAAAATGCATTCAACACACCTAACCTACCAAATAGTATAGCTTAATAACAGTATGCTGTGGAATATCAGTTATTTCTCTTTGTAATGGTGTGACCAGTTGGGAGCTGCTAGAAGCTGCCACTGTCCAGTCTTGCAAGAGAATATCATATTACATGTTGTTAGCCCAAGAAATGATCAAAATTCAAGATTAGAAGTATGGCTTCTACTGAATGAACATGACTTTTGAACCATTATAAAGTTAGGCCCGCACCACAGTTTTGATTAGTGTAACTTAATAATAAATTTGAATAAAGGAGGTATAAGTTGTCCAGTTTTGTTCTTTGGCCTTTTTTGTTCCTATACATTGCCATTTACATTTTAATACATTTACAGTAAAATCCCACCAAACAAGTTTGCCTGAGATTTTGGTGAGGATTTCATTGAATATATAGATAAATTTGGAAGAAACTGCCAACTTAACCATATTGTCTTCCAACTCATAAACAAGTTATCTCTAGTCATTCACTTCTTTAAATTGTCTTATCAACGCTTTGAGGTTTTTAGCATATAGGTCTTGTATATTTGTTAAATGTATTCCAAAGTATTTTGTTCTTCTCATACTATTATGGTTGGAATTATTCTTAGAATTTCATTTTCAAGTTGTTTGGTGCTATTACCCAGAAACAATTGATTTTTGCATATTGTATTGCATTACTTTACTAAACCCACCTAGTATGTCTAGTAGCTTTGCAATTTCCAAGGATTTTATACATAGATGAGCATGAAATCTGTGAATAAAGGTAGTTTCACCTTTGCCTTTCCACATGATTCTTTTAATTTCCTTTTCTTACTTTACTACACTGGTAGAACTTTCAGGACACCAGATCTTTCAGTATAGAAGTAATGTAGCCATAATTCCGATCTTATTGGAAAAGCATTCAGTCTTTGATCATTAAGTGTGATATTATTATTTTTTTGGAGATGCTTTCTATCTGGTAAGTTTCTTTCTATTCTTAGTTTATTAAGAGTTTTTTCCCTTTTGTTATGAATAAGTGTTGGATTTTATCAATGTTCTTTCTGTGCATATTGAGATAGTAGTGTGAAATTTGCTCTTCATTTTATTAATATGGTTATATTAGTCAGTTTTGCATGGCTGTACTAAAAAACTAGAGGCAATTAACTTATAAAAAGAAAAGGTATTGCCTTATAGTATTAGAGGTTTCAGTCCAAAATCAGGCAGTCCTATTGCTTTAGGCTTCTGGCCAGGGCAGCTCAACATACCAAAGCAAGCCATTTACAGGATGAGTCAGGAAGCAAAAAATTACTTAAGGGCAGAGTCTCACAGTCTCCTTCAAGGGCATAACCTTAATGACCTAAGAAGCTCCTATAAGGGCTTACCTCCTAAATGATCAGCTGCATACCCTATCACAGTATTAAAGA
>JAQQSJ010004054.1:0-10886 GCA_028644305.1 Xerus rutilus
AGGCACCTTTCAGACTTCTCACCTTGGGAGACCCTAACCTTTGGGGCCTGGGTGCTCTACCTTCTTCCCCTAACCCCCATCCTGCTCAACAGACGTCGCCCCAATTCCGCTCGAAGCAGCCAGAAGGGCCAACGTCGTCCATGTTCCCATCCTTATAAAATCAAAAATGGGGGAATGTAAGGTAAAAATCAGCCCTTTTGTAATTTTCATATCCCCTCTCTAAAAGCCCAAGGCAGTTCCTGCCCCAGGGGGTTCCTCTCCCGAATCTTCCACCTGGGAAACAAAGCCTAACCGCTCAGGTTAGCACATCAAAAGAAGACTGCTACTGCTTATCTGTCCCGCGGATTTTAAAGTGACCAATCCCTGGCTCGCCACGCGGTTTGTAGTGGGCTCTATAAAATCCCTCCTGCACGTCCTCTCTCTCTTTTCCTCTTTCCTTTGCCCAGGTGCCCACTCCCCTGAATAAAGAATCTCCTGGCTGTACAGAGGTGTCCATGTCTGGCTGGCCGATACCCTAACAGTCTGATCCCTTTCCTGGGATACAATTTGTTATGTAAATTAAATGAAGAAGGCTTTTTAGGCCAAAGGGACCCTGAGAAAAATGATCAATGATATCTTAGACAAGATTCTATTTTAGGAGGAAATAACTTGCCCCTAGGGAGGAGGGGATAACCCCTTAAGAGAAAGACATTAATAGAGATTCATTCTCTTCTGCATAGTTGCTTAAAATGTGAATTGAGTCAGCTTTTCCAGATACCCTACTCTGCCTATGCTGCCTGTTTCAAAAAATAATAAAATCTAACACTGATCAGTAACAATTTGTGTAAGGCTTGAGAGCTATAAAATAGTAAAGTGTGATGTCCATTACTTTTAGGATTTTTCTTTTGTTAGAGAAACAGATAACTTACAATTTTGGCCAGGCTTGATTTTCATGAATAACCTGAATATATGTGACTAGAGATATGTATACATCTGAAACTAAATATGTTTGTTTGAGCCTTATATAAATGTTCCATAAAAACTTATACAATGAATGTTCATATAGGTTTAACCAATAAGTGTTATCTTTTATACATTGCATCTGACATAGAGGGCCACACTGCCATTTAAGAAACTGGCTTATGGGCTGGGGCTGTAGCTCAGTGGTAGAGTGCTTGCCTAGCATGCATGAGGCACTGGGTTTGATCCTCAGCACCACATACAAACAAACAATAAATAAAATAAAGATCTATCAACAACTAAAAAAATATTTAAAAAAAAGAAACTGGCTTATATCTGTCTGCTTTAACTAAGTCTAGTTCTGATCATTAACACTGTTCCCTAAATGTGTAAGAGATTTGAGGCTATCCTTTGATTTTTGCTACTAGTGCTAAACTCTGCAAACCTGTAATGATCTATGAATTCTGAATTTTACTGTAAAAAATTAAACCTAGTTAATATAAGGACATCTGTGGTGATGCTGATGCTAACTGTTAGGTCGGGCCAGGGTCCAGGATGTTCAATTAGGGGGACAGGTCAGTAGCTGCAGAATGGAGTGGCAAGCCAGATGCTGACATCACCAGTAGATTCGCCTCCTGTCAATCAGCGGGTTTTCTTGACCTATCCAGGAAGGACTCTGGCCTTCTCTTCCTGCCCTCAAGCCCTCCCCTTCCTGACCGGGCTTTCTTGAAATTCTCTGTGCACGGAAGCCCCAGCACCATTCTCCCGGACACACTCTGATGGACAGGAGGATTCAGCCCAAGAGCGTATATTCCAATAAAGCCTTGCCAAGTGGCTTCAATTCATCTCCTTCTGGTCGTCTAATCTTTACACTATTAGTTCTTTGTAATTTAAGTATACTCATGTTCTTCTAGCATATGAGTTTTTAAAATATAAAGCTTGGAAAAGCACTTTACCAAGCTAATGTTCTCCAAACTAAAGTTGTCTGAAATAGTAATTCTAAATTTAAAGAAATAACAAATATAATTCAAGATTTATTTATGTCATTTAGTGTTCTGCAACAGGACCTGTTATCAATAAGATATATGTAAAATTTTATGTTACTTTTTACACTGGGGTAGAAATTTAAAAATATATTTTAAAGATAATGAGTGTCTGAACTGTTTAAAGTTGGATATTATAAAACATGAAAACATTTTACCACTTTCCTGCAAAAATGGGTTAAAAGCTCTCTAAGTTTTTCTTTGATTCATATTTCAAAGGTAATGATGTAACTATGTTCTTTGTGAAGAGTCTCACCTTACCTGAGATGGGAAGCTTCCCCTCTACTTCATGTTAGAATGGCTACAAAACAGACTAGACTTCATTCAGCTCATTTAAAGTCGTGTTCAAAAGATTGATTTTTTTGTTGTTGTAAACAATACTGTGATTTCAAACAGGGGATATAATGTATAATTAAGTAAAGGTTCAAGAATTATAAAAGTCATTTTCTTGGTTCATAACTATTACACAAACTGAATGTTTTTGATCTGTTAACTTCATTTTGTATTTTCCTTATAAACTTTATAACTGTTGCCTGGTAGTGTTTTGCAGAGGTACTACTTCTAAAAGCAAAAAAAAAACCCAAAAAACACCCTCAGATTAATTTGAGATAACAAGCTACTACCTACAGGACAAATAGTATATAACACTGACTTCCAGTACTAATACTAACCCTAACTAAATGAAAGGGGTAAAATTATAGATATTAATGTTATAACCTGTCACTCTCTAATTAAGACTGGTAAAGCTGACTTGCTGGATGTTTAAAACCAAAAAAATCTTGGAGATCAAAGTTAAGGAAGTAAAAGGGGCAAGGAAAAAGCAGCCAATATTTGGCCCTTGCCTTCTAAGGTCAGCCAGCACCCAGAGAATGGTGGGACCCTTCTAAGGGCTCTGAAACTCTGGTGAGTAACCTGATCTGCCAATCAGGAATATTTAGGGGACGCTAGAGAACAGAAAGCCAACTGGTGATGCATATTCTGCAAAGAGGAGGGTTACTGGAGAATGAAATACCTGAAACTTCCAATAGGTCTTCCACATATATTGTCATCAAGACCCTGATCTGACCCATCCTGGCACATGCCACTGATAGAGTAAACCTAAAGGAGCCAGGAGGCCTCACATATGTACCCAAGAGTGATCTCTGTGGAATCTCAGCTGACTCTTAAGAATAGATAGAAATAAGGTCAGTTTTGACCATCCTGGCCTTAAACACCTGGCAGGAGCATATAACCTGAGCACCATCCTACATGGACATTTAAGAGAAAATACAACATTTTGTTGTTGTTGTTGTTGTTGTTGAAAGACCCGAGCTAAAATGAACCCCGTGACAGGCTTTGGACCCTCCAGAAAAACTATAGGCCTGAGTTTTGGTTCTGGGAAAAGACACACATTGCTCAAGGCTGAAGCCACTCAGGGACCACCCTCAGAGCAGACAAAGAGGTTAAAAATCACATACCTGGCATTCCTGAGGTCTGAGCCTGCCTGAACCCCACATGGGTCACTAAAACTCACCTTGTAGTTGGTCATTTTCAAAAAATTCCCAAAAGACATGATTGGGTCCTGCCAAATGTTACGGACACCCCTCAAACTCTGAGTGGTCACTATTCTAACCATAGGTGCTGTATGATTGTAATTGGTGCTTGTGTAATGATGGGATGCATAGGTCATGTCCACTGCCACCACCTGTCCCCTCCCTCTATAAAAACCTGCTGAGCTAGGGGCTCTCTGCACGGACCCTGACCAGCTGTGCTGGTGAGGTCTGAAGAGTCCAAGCTTAAGCCTCAATAAAGGCCCTTTGTTTTTACATATGTGCCTCGGTCTCCCTGGTGGTCTTTGGGGTGGTCTTGATCTGGGCATTACAGTTGTTTGTTTTCTAATGTGACTTAAGATATACACTGGTGTCAGCCCTACCAAAAGTAATTCAAGCTGGAGGCTGTAAAGAAAGGGTACTTATGAGACTGCCTAATAGTTAACTATCACAAAGGACTCTAGAAACAAGCTCGTCCTGAATTTCAGAGATTGCCTGAAATACTAATTGTTTTCATATTAATTGTTTGTCAAAAAGTATTGCCTTTGCTGTTCTGTTTATTGTTGTCCTAACATAAATCTGGCCCTAACAGTCACCTGCCAACTGCCACCATGGACCTTTGGATTGCTATGATGCTGAATATCCTTAACTGCCCATGTCCCACCAGACAGAAAAAAGGACTTTGGGCCACTTCCCTCCAACTTCACTATCTCTCAACAGGAAATAACTTGAAGATGTCATTGCTCACTTTTCCACAGAAATGGAAGGTAGAAATTCACAGTGGGAAAATATAACAGTGGTCCTTTCACGTTCTGAATACAGCTCTCTTTGCTCTGAAGTTTTTGTTTTTGTTTTTAATGTTTTTTTTTCTTTCTTCTCCCCTCTCTCCCTCTCTAACAAGATTAGCGAGACAGTGTTGTCTTTTCTTCTCCTAGTTAACTGCCCTTGAACACAACTACTACAGGAAGGGGATGCCTGTGGAGGATCTGGGAAGCAAATATCTCCCAAATTAACAAGTGAATACTAGGGCCAGCAGAGCACCCTGGGACCCCCTACCAAAGCACACCTGGAATATAACCCTTTACTACTCCCCTCTCCCTCCACAGAGTCACAACCTTTGGGACAAGAGTCCCCTATGTTTCTCCTTTGCTAGCAAAGCAGTAAGCCTTTTTCCCTTTTCTCAAAAACTGTGTCCTTGTTATTAAATTGGCATTTATTGGCATTGAGGACAGGGACCAAGCTTTCAGTTACAAGTGTTTCTTAATGAAAACCAGATGACAGTAGAAAAGAACATATGCAGAACACTGAATAAAATGGCTGTGCTTTATGGAATTAACAGAACTCATCAATACATGTAACAATGACTTATCATTGCCTTTGGTCCTAACACATCAGTGTAGATCAACAAAGGCACAGTAAATAATATAGCTAGTATAAAACACTAAGGTAAAAGGGTAAATTGGTCATTTTGCCACTCTGGTGGCACTTTCTGTTGTCTGTGTAAATAGAATTGCTAATTCCTTTCCCACTAAGCTCCCACTCTTTTATTTATACAGTTGAATCACTAGTGAGGCATAGATCAGTTTAGAAGTTGTTAGGCCTTTTCTTCCTCTCCTTCTGCCCACTTTTATAGGTGTGGGAGCCAAAAATAATGTAGTCTGAGAGAAAGAAAAATAGCCATGCTTTTACTTCCACCTCCCCCAACAGATGCCTTCCTGATGCTAATTACGCTTCTATCTTCCACCTCCCCCAACAAATAGCTTCCTGATGCTAATCGCAGAAGGAGAGGAGTAGAAAGGAAGGAGCACATTATCACATAATCTTCCCCAAGAACACAGAACCCTTGAACCAAGGGCTCTACTTCCTGACTATCTCATTGATGGATAAAACAAACCCCAAATTCCTAAGTGTAAAGGTTAGATGACCAGGGAGGAGATGAATTAGGCCACCGGGGAGGAGATGAATTAGGCCACTCAGCAAGACTTTATTGGAATACAGGTTCTCCGGTGGAATCCACCTGTCCATCAGAGTGTGTCCAGAGAAATGGCCGTGGGGCTTCCCTGCACAAAGGATTTCAAGAAAGCCCGGTCAGGAAGGGGAGGGCTTGGGGGCAGGAAGAGAAGGCCAGAGTCCTTCCTGGATAGGTCAGGAAAACCCGCTGATTGACAGGAGGCGTGTCTACTGGTGGTGTCAGCATCTGGCTTGCCACTCCATTCTGCAGCTACTGACCTGTCCCCCTAATTGAACATCCTGGACCCTGACCAGACCTAACACTAAGTGCCCAAGAGAACCCGCACTGTTTTTCTCTAGACCACCTCCCAAAATACCCTATAAAAACCAAAAGTCCCTTTCTTTATTCGCTGGCTCATTTTCCACCTGGAAAGTGGCTCCATCCTTATAGATGTAGTCCTGTTCCTGAATAAAGCCTGAAATGACTTTGTGAAGCTTGCTGTCCCAGTCTTTCTGTGCTGACACAATTCATGCTTTTTCCTCTAGCTGTTGCTACATACCTTCCAAATCCTAATGTTTCCTTAGTCCTTATGATTTTTTTAAACTTTTTTCTCTTATTCATCGATTCATCTGTATGGATATTATACCTGGTTCTCCTGAATTGTATTTAATTCCTTCTGAGCTGTGTTCTCATTTCAACACTTCATACCTCAAAACTTACTGAAATTCTGAAAATGTTTTTTTCAAGTAACATTTTTAAACTCTTTAAAAGCTAAAACATTGAATATATAGCTAAAGTCCTCTTTGTGTGCTAATACCTGCACCCCACTGTGAGTTAATATATTAAAATATAGACTTCCAGACCATTTTCATATCTAGACCTACCTACATATTTATAAACATAATATGATATTGTTGGAAATCTATATATGGTATTCTGAAAACATCACTCTGCTTTTTTTGCTCTACATTATATTTTTAAGAAATATGCACGCCTGGGATGTGGCTCAGTGGTAGAGTTCTTGTATCTTGAAGGCATAAGGCACTGGGTTCCATCCTCAGCACCACATAAAAATAAATAAAATAAAGCTATTTTGTCCTCTACAAATAAAAAAAAATTTTTTAAAGTATGCATACTACACAGACATGCATCTGTGACACTGGTCCCTCCATTTTCAGAATATACCCCTCATTTCTCTGAGGTTTATTATTTTTAAAAAAATGTTTTTTCTTTCTTCTCCCCTTCTACCTACCTAACAAGATTAGAGATACACTGTTATCTTTTCTTCTCCTATTTAACTGCCTTCCAACACAACCACTATAGAAGGGATGCCTGCTGAGGTTCTGCCAAGCAAATATCTCCCAAACTAACAAGTGAATCCTAACTTGCCAGCAGGGTACCATGGGACCCCCTATCAGAGTACACCTGGAATATAACACTTTAAAACCCCCCTGTCCCTCAGGATCCAGGGAGTCACAGCTTTTGGCACAGGAGTCTTCTGTATTTCTCCTTTACTAGCAAAGCAATAAACCTTCTTTTTCATTTGTCTCAAAACCATGTCCTCATTATTTGGTTGGCATTGGAGGCAAGCACCGAGCTTTTGGTTACATTTCTTTGATAATGGAGATATAGTCATTTTCTTTTTAGGTTATTTTTAGTGGTTATTAAAACTTAATCAGATGGGCTGGGATTATAGCTCAGTGGTAGAGTTCTCGCCTCACATGTGTGAGGCACTGGGTTCAATCCTCAGCACCACATAAAAATAAATAAAGATATTGTGTCCATGTACAACTAAAAAAAAAAATTTAAAAAAAAAAAAACTTAATCAGATACCTGTTTCAGTCATTGGTGCTGTATTTGTCCTCATAAGGCTGTTTTTAATTATGACAGCTCAAATATGGAAAGATTTTCCTTTCTTGTGGGAATTTTGATTTTTACAATAACAGGTAGCCCTATTATTTACATAAAGTGCATATAAATATATACTGTATATACTAATTTCATTTTTGGACTTAATACGTCCTTAAGGCTTATTCTATCAATTGCCAATTTTTAATATTGTTTTATTTTAGTTAACTGTGGTTTATAGAGTTGTAAACAAAGTTGGAAGCCGATTCTACAAATGCTGTCATATTTAGAAAAGCCTTTCAGCTTTTTATTCTTTTGAAGCAAAAACTTTTACAGGACTGTATCATGACATTTAGGCATTTCAGTTCTGTTCTCAATCTGAAATTACCTTATTCCCAGCATCTTGGTGTAAAACATGAACTACATCAGCAACCATTCTGCAGTAGTAATTAGGGCTAAAGCAGTTCTGGATTAAAATCAGTGGGTGATCATCAGTCCATTTTATACAGATCATGGCTGTAGACTTCTGTCCACTCATCTAGAGCAAGTAATGTTTTATGCTGGCAAGAAAGAATTATTTATAGGACTGATTTAACAACCAAGTGTTACTCGTGAGTAAAAACAGTTTGAATTTATTAAACTTGTAGAATTTCTTTTCCAAGGCCCAACCTTTTTCTCATTTAAATTAATTTTGTGCTAAAATCATTCAAACTCTTCACTAGCCCTCAAATGTAAAAAAGCTGCTTCTCATTTTTAAGTATAAACTTATACTACTGCATTTATTTTAGACTTAAATATATTCTCTTCACAAAAATTTTAAGAGCATATTTAACACTAGAATGAAGCTTTAACTACTAATTCTTAATTAGAATATTTTCAATAAATATGGTTTCTTGATATCCATTGGGGAAACACTGTACAAACAATGTGGTCTCTGGACTGAGGCTGGTTTGCAAATTGTTATTCATTTGCAATGATACAGAAATCCAGAGAAAGAATTTTAAAAAATTAATACGAGTTTGGTAGAGTCCTTTTATGAGCATCAAATCTTACAATAGCAAATTTGAAGTTATGTCTTTGTTTCATGATTTCAGTGTCCTAATAATTCATTTGTATATTACAAAATTTCCCTGAGAACAAAACAAAGACTAGGTGCCTCCCCATACCAGTAATCCATAGCAGAATGAAATTCTTAATTTTATGAAAATAGGCATAACAAAGAAGATATAAAGACAAATGGAAAAAGAGTGAACTTAAATTGTGGTTTCCAATTCCTCAAAGTTTTCTAAGAACTGGAATTATTTTTTTTTTTTTGAAATCTCCTGTTTACATGACATGTTCAGTTGTGTTTTCTTATTTATCACTAATATGCTCTAGTTATTTTTTCTGGAAAAACTAGCTGACTTTTATTATTATCATCAATGCAAACCAAGACTTTAAATCAATTAAAATATTTTATTAAGCATAAAGTTATTTTCACATTTGCTACAATCACAGTAAATATATTTCGTGGCTTAAAGGCAAAGCCTTTGTTTGGAGTTTAAAATATCCTCAACTGAAAGATTATGTATATAAAACTCCCATTGTTGTTTATGTAATAATGGATTGATCAAATTGAAAGTTATGCTATCTAGAAGAAAGTATAATGGAAATATTTTACTCATAAGATTTATACTTAAATCATCTTTACTTACAAAATACTATCCTAAGAATTCTAATTCCATTAAGCTTCAAGTGGAGCAAAAGTATAATCACTTAAGTAAAAGCAGTTAATTAAACTAAAAATGAGAGATAAGTCAAATTACTGTTAAGGAGAGATCAAAAATAGTGTCAGGAGTCTTGTTGAGGTGCTGGATGTTCAACAGCAGGCTCATTTGAAGATGAAATCAACCCTGAAGGAAACTCACTTCTACTTTCAGAATGCAGGGGTGTTGGGGGGAAATCCAGCTCTTGGGGGAAGATAATGAGGAAAGCACCTCCATGAACAGACATTTTGCATTGGGAATGGAGGGCGTGGTGGGCCACGTGGAAAATAATCTCCAGATGCTCCATACATGTTTCCTGGAGGAGGTGGAGGGAAAAAAGGCCCTCTTCTCATGAACTGACTCCTTGGATCCACTGGAAACAATGGGCCTCTGACTGGAGAAAAAGGTGCAAAAACAGAGCCAGAGCCAGTTGCTTGGTTTGCAGCAGGGACAGACGAATCAGGCACATTGGAATTATCAAGATCATCTTTGGTATCTTTTCTACTGGATTCCATTTCTAAAGACATAGGCACATCCACTTTATCCAAAGAAGGCATATTCAAACTTCTGACTTCTGCTGGTCCAGACAGTCTCCCATAATTAGAATAATATCCATCTTGCCTTTGTGGGGGAAGACGTGGACCAGAAAATGGTTCACCTGGTGGAGGGATCATCATCATCCTATGGTCCTGTTGCCATGGAGGTGACAGGGGACCACTGTCAGAAGGTGCTGTCTGAGGATCAGTTGACGTATCACAGCTCGATTCTCCTTCTTCATTGCTAATCTGGGGGTCCACAGGATTCTCTGGGCCTCTTGAGCCTCTTCCTCCTCCCACTGGAACCAAAGGTGACACTATCAGTGGATCCTTCTTTTCCACATGAAAAGGTCTCATTTCACATGAAGGTCCATCCAATGGTGAGGGGCCACATGGGCAATGCTGTCTACCAAATGCTGTATTGGAAACATCAAGTGCATATCGATCTTTTTCTAGAAGTTTAAATTTAAACTGTGTTTCAGTTAACTTTTGTCTGTTGTGAGCATTGTCTTTCCTGAAATAATGGAGGCTTCTTTCAGCAGCCTGAGCTGCCAACTCATTATGATGGGCTTTTTTCTCATAGGAAATAATCTGCCCCCGATAAAAATGAGTGGTTCTCTCCAATTCTTCTTCAAGATCTTTGGCTTGCTTTCTATAGGTCTCCAGCTGTTCAGCTGCAAGGTTAATCTTTTTATCCACTCTGGAGAGTTTCTCCTCTTGTTCTAATCGATATTGTTCCTCTCCTACTAATTTCCTGTGGAGTTTCATATCGTTTTCTTGGTACAGTTCAATCATGACTTTAAGTTTCTGCTGAAGCTTCTGATTCTCGTGTTCAAACTGTGTACTTTCTGACTGCAGAGATGCTTGTTCAGACTGAAGATTACAAATACGTTTTATAAGGTCGTCCTTTGTTTTATCTACATCACATAATAAGGTAAAAATTTGATTTCTTTCTCCTTGTAAGGTTTTTAAAGAGGCACTTAACTCAGCTGCATAAACCAGTTTCTTCAAAGCTCCTTCTGGTTGGTTCTCTAGGTGAGCATCAATTTCGGATTGACTCTTCATTTCCAACTCCAAGTTACCACCATCTGTTAGGTCTTCTCCAAGCACAGGAGCCCAATCGTTCATCTTCAGCAAGTGTTCAGTCAGAGACTTAATGTGATTTTCTTTATCACTTAGAACTTGTTCTGCGTGTACGTTAGAATCTTCAAATGCCATTTTCTGTTTGTTAAGGTCACTCACTTGTTCCTTCCATACTTCAGCTTCTTGTACAAGCTGTTTCTGGCTTTCCTGAA
>JAQQSJ010004055.1:0-10886 GCA_028644305.1 Xerus rutilus
CAAGCATGAGGCTTTGGGATCAATTACAAGTCCAAAAAACTGGAAGAGGAGAAGGAGGGGCGGGGGGGGGGAGGAGGAGGAAACACAAAGACATAAACGAAAAGATTACAAATGTTGACAACAACATGGAGTAAAGGGAGTTTGACACTGTTGGTGGGAACGTAATTAACACAGCCATCATGGAATGCATTGTGTATGTTCTTCAAACCTCATGACCAAAACTACCGCATGATTCAGCAAACCCACTCCTAGGTGTCCATCAAAAGAAATGAAGTCACTATGTCAAAGGTATACCTGCACATCCATGTTCATCGCAGCACCGCTCACAACAGTCAAGACAGGGAATCAAGTTATGAGCCCATCAATGGATCGATGCACAAGAAAACGTGTATGCCTGTGCAAACAGAATACTATTCAGCCTTCAAGAGGGAATCCCTGTCACTTGTGACAACATGTATGAACCTGGAGGACATCATGTTAAGTCAAAGAAGCCAGCCACAGGAAGGCAAATATTCATGATCTCACTTGTATGTGGAATTTGAATATTCAAACTCATGAAAACAAGATAGCAGAATAGTGGTACCATGGGCTGGGACAGGAGGGAGAATTAGGAGGTGATGGTCTAACAATACAAAATTTCAGTTAGGAGGGAGAAGTTGAAGAGCTCTATTGTGTGACATATTGACTACAGCTAATAAAAATATATTGTACACCTCAAAATCGCTACAGGAACACATTTGGAGAATTCTTTCCATGAAAAGGTAGGACTGTGAGATTATGTATATGTTATCAGCTCAGTTTAGCTATTCCACATAGTATATTTGAAAACGTCACTTTGTCCATCATAAATATGTACAATTTTAATTTTCAATTGAGTTATGTAACAATGAAGTGGGAAAAGAGTAAACAGGATAAAATAAAATGCATTTGACAAAAAATAACTGGTGTGATGTTGGTTAGGATGCACATAAATTGAAACTCACATGAGCTATTGGTGGCAACATGAAATGGCACAACTAGTGTAAAAAAAGAAAGAAAGAAAGCACATAGTAGATCCTCAAAGTGGAAGACATTGTGTTTCAAGTGTGTCAGTCACAAAAGGACGAATACTACATGATTGCACTTATATGAGGTGTCTGAAAGAGTCAAATCATGGAAACGCAGAAAGTGGCATACTGGTTTTCAGAGGTTGGACGCTCAGGAAAATGGGAGTTGTAGATTAATGGGCGTATATTTTAGCTTTGTAAATGAGAAGTTCAGGAGACTGGTCACACAGTAACGTGGATATACTTAACCCTACTGAACTGATCATGAAAAATGATTAAGATGACAAATTTCAAGCTATGTTACTCTTACCACAATTAAATAAAAACTGCTGTCGTCTCTGTCTCCAGAGTGGACCCTGAAAAAGAAGCCATTGATATTATGATGACTCCCACATCCATATTTTTGTGTCACATCCAGAATCAGATCTCTACCTACTGAACATCTCCACGTGAAAATCTAATCGACAACTCAAATTCACATGTTCAAAACTGAACTTATCGGGCTGGGATTGTAGCTCAGTGGTAGAGCACTTGCCTAGCGAGTGCTAGGCACTTGGTTCAATCCTCAGCACCACATACAAATAAATAAATAGGGCTGGGGCTGTAGCTCAATGGCAGAGTGCTTGCTTTGCATGTGTGAGGCACTGGGTTCGATCCTCAGTGCCACATAAAAATAAACAAACACAATAAAGGCACTCAGTCCATTTACAAGTACAAAAAAAATTTAAAAATAAAGGTTTAAAAAGTTCAGAGAAATAATTTATACCTTTAAAAAATTTGGGGCTGGGATTATGGTGCAGTGGTAGCGTGCTCGCCTTGCACGCATAAGGCACTGGGTTCGATCCTCAGCACCACATAAAAATAAAATAAAGATATTCTGTCACCTACAACTAAAAAATAAACATTAAAAAAAATTGAAGTCCTCATGTGGAATGTAAGAAGCAAACCATGTGGATATGACCTGGGATGCCACCTCATGAAGTAAAGAACAGACAACACCAAACTATATCATTAAAGGTGCACACATGAGCTATGAAAGCCAGGAAGAACAGTGAACAAAGGACGATCACAAAAGAAAGGATGTGTGTTCTTCTTGGAGGGCTAAGAGGGATGAGATCACACAAGGACACCCCAGGAGTATAGGGGGAGGTTGGAAGTGTTCTCTTCTATGACCAGGGGGTGTTCACTCTGTATAGGGGTCCCTGGAATTTATTCATTAAGGGGTGTACAGTTCTCCATATGCATATTTCACAAAAATGAGGGGTGTTGCTTAGAGCAATAATACATCTTTGTAGTTAAATTCTCCTCACCCACCAAACCTGGATGTGACCGACCTGCTCATTTTTTTTACTAAATGCCATAGGAAATTGGTCCCTTCACAATGGAATATGCTGGACCATCATGCTGACCATATGGTCAATGTTAAGATCACCAGTCAAGGGACAAGCTGACACTGAGAATCTCCTGACCAAGCAGGGTTTTTGCAGAGAGTTGGGCTCAGCAGGCCTGGCATAGGATTCCAGGCCAGAACCTGTGGGCACTGGGCCCCGGCACCCATGGTCACATGAGAGGTGGTCGTTCTCCCAGAGGTTGGGTATTGGCTCAGGGATCCTATGGGCGCTGGTGGGAGTGTACAGTGGTGCTCACGTGGGCCTGGGTCCCAGAAGCTCCTCCCATCAGCTAGCTCCCTCTGCAGCTGGTGGAGTTTGAGCTTGACAGTGGGCTCTTCTTAAAAGTGAATAAAGTTTCACACGTTGAGTACCTACTGTGTGACTCATATGCGGTGATCAATATGAAGTGGCTTGGCTTCCAGGGTCATATGGTCCCACCATGATGCGCTTCCTTGCCACAGACCCAAATGTACCTGGGCCAAATATCCAAAATGCTTAACCTGATTCCAACTGGGAGGGGACATCAGACAAACCCAACTTAGGGGGCTTCCTGCAAAACAATTGCACTCCGTCTTCCAAAATCTCACTGACATGAAAGTTAAAAGGTCAAGGATCATGTTCTAGTTTAAAGGCTGCTACCAGGATTTGAGAGACAAATGCAATGCATGAACTTTTGACTGGAAGGAAGAGTTTTAGAAAGCAGTGCTGAATTATCGTATTGGTGCAATCAGATATTGTTTCATGGGTTCATACAGTAGAAGTCAGTATCACCTCAAGGTTAAATGGTCTCAGTGTTACCTTCTAGACATGCCGAGTTTGTTGTCTCTGTTCAAAGAATTGAAGAACAGGACACAGAGATACCAAGCAAGCAGTAGGTTTATTGCAAAAGCCACAGAGAGAAACTTCTCCAAAGAGAAGGTATATCCAAGCTGGGAATCCAGAGGGGGAATTTTGACCTGTTCTTTTTATGGTCTCTGGAATTTCTTCCTTTCTTTATCCCCTACTCTGTGCACACTCTCCTCACTATTATTGATTGGTGTCCCTCTGTCCACGCAACCTTTTTTAGTTTTTCTATTGGATTCCCCGCTTAGGAGCACTAGTATGGAAGGATCCGTCTGGTCGAGTCCCCCACTTGTGTCCAGGAGCACCTAAACCAATCAGAAAGTTGACCTCATTGTAAGACCCTCTTCATGCTTCTTTGTTCTGGCCCTGCCACACCTTCCTCACTAGCCATCTTGCCCTGACTGCCTAAGCCCTTCTGTGTCACCCTCAACCTCCCCTCTCAAAGGATACCCCACTACTGCTCGGAGTGCGGGAATGACCTCTCTAGCTATTTCGGGCTGACTAGGAGCATTGTTGGAGTAACCAGGAGTAGGTTTCTGAGGAAGGTTTAGGAGATGTGGGGAGCAGCAGGCTGGTCCACAGATCAACACCAATGACTTACATCAGTGAGTGTGTCGATGGTAGAATTCTGGAGTGATGTCCATTTGGGGTTCCATTAGTAACACTATCTGTTACATTTTATTGTCTCTGTGAGTGCAGAAAGATCACTCTAGGAGATGAAGAATCTCCTCGGCATGCTTAACAAGAGTGTCTATATTAGTAATAGTAAGCAATCCTCACTCATTCCAGATGGCTATGTGAGCATAAAGCATAAGAAAGGTATATTTAGGGGCTGGGGCTGGGGCTCAGTGGTGGAGCACTTGCCTAGCACACGTGAGGCACTGGGTTCGATCCTCAGCACCACATAAATATAAAATATTCTGTCCACCTACAGCTAAACAATAAATATTTTTTAAAAAAGAAAGGTATATTTAGAATCAGTGTGTGTGTGTGTGTGTGTGTGTGTATACTGTAATACCAGTATGTAATACATGTACAAATATATACACACACACACACACATATGTATATGTTTGTGATCTGTGTGTGTGTGTTTTCTCTTATTCTTAGAAATCTCTAGTACCCAGATGAGGGTTATTAATTCTGCCAGTTGAGCACTGGTATTACTAAGAAGTGGCCCCAATTCAAGAACCACAAAAGCTATCACTACTGCATTTGTGGATCTTCAAGTCTCATCAATCACTGATGAACTCCCATTAGTGTACAAACCGAGATCAGGATTCTCTATAGGATGATCAGATAAATATGGTCTGGCAGCATAAGTTTCCATGAAAACTTCCTCACAGGAGTGGAGAGGCTTTTCCTCTATCTCTGATAAGAAAGAGGTTGGATTGAGGTTCGGACAACTCTTTAGGATAATTTCAGGTCCTTCCAACAAAAGAGCCTGAAATTTGAGTATATGGCTATCTGTTAACCAAAGACTACCTTAAAAATTTAGGATTCCTCCAATGTCTAGGGAAGTTAGGGGCCTTCTCAGAATAAGTTTGTGTGCCTCAGGGACCAATAGTCCCACTGCAACCACAGCTCTGAGATATTGAGGCCACTCCTTGGCCACCTTGTCTAATTCTTTCCTGAGGTATCCCACTGCTGGGGAGTGGCCCCTAATGATTGAGTAATCATTCCTTGTGCCACTCATTCTTTCCTGTATCGTATAATTGAAAAGTTGACTGAGTGGGCAACCCCAGAGCAGGGGTCGGGAAAAGAGCTCTTTTTAATGTATCAAAGGTTTTCCTTGCCTCTGGAGTCCAATTAATAATTGCATGTGAATGTCTGTGCTTCCTTAAGGCACTTGTACAGGGGTCTTGCCTTCTTAGAATATGCAGGGATCCAAATTCTACATTATCCAGTTGTTCCCAGAAAATCCCTGAGTTATTTTTCTCTTTGAGGAAGGGGATAGGAGAGTATGGGTCAAATTCTTTCCAGGCCAAGCTTTCCAGTTTCACATCCCAAGTCACCCAAGGTAGGCACAACTGAGCCTTTTCCCAGGAGACGTTATAGCCCCTAGTGCACAGGAAAAAGAGGAGAGAGCTGGTGTCCTCAGAGGGTATTTTTTCTGAAGGTCCACACAAAAGAAAGTCGTCTAACTACATATTGAGGTAACACTATCAGATTATGACCAGTCCATGAGGTCTTGCACAAACAGATGGGGACCGTCCAGATAACTTGTCCTGCCTCATAAGCAGGACCCTCAAAGCCAATAGAGGTTGGCCTTTTGGATGTAAAGGAATACAGAAAAAGAGCATCTTTTCAGTCTAGGACAGTGTAATCAAAAGCTCCCTTGGGAATCTGGGTAAGGAGAGCATGTGGATATGGAACAAATGGATGCAAAGGGACTACCGCTTCCTTGATTATACAAAGGTCGTGAATGAACCTCCAATTATCAGGGCCCTTTGGGACCCCACTATATAAGTATTCTAAGGGCAAGAACACTACCAAAAGTCCCTGTCATTTCAAACTCAATATGACAGGTATCAATCCCTTCCTAGCTTCAGGTTTCAAGGGGTACTGTTTTTGGTGAGGAAAGTAGAAAAGATCCTTAAGATAAATTTCAACAGGGGTTGCTGTCCATGCCATTCCCACTGTGTTGTTATCTGGCTCAACTGTGGGGTCCACCTCTGTCTCTATTAAAGTTTGGCAGCTGGGTTCCTCAGGTGGCAACAACTAGACCCTCAATTGAGATAATAGGTCTCTTCCTAAGATAGGGCTTGGAGTCTCTGGCATAATGAGAAAGGAGTGACAGAAGTGGGAATCACCCCAGGAACAAGCAAGAGATCTAGTTTATCTCTAAAGGAGCTGTCGCGGTATGCCCCATTTTATCTTGGGACCAAGGTCCAGGAGAGAAGGACAGGGCTGAGAATTGAGCTCCCATGTCAAGAAGGAAGTTTATCTGGTGCCTGTCCTTGAGAAAGCTTACCTGGGGCTCCTCAAGTTGGACTTCAGTCATGGGAGCCAAAAAGGAATCCCCCGGGAACGGTCTTGGGAACTGATAGGCAATGGCCTTGTTCCCCTCAGCTTCTGAGGCATCTAGCCTTCCAATGGTTCCCCTGACACAGAGGGCAGGGTCCAGGAAGCACTTAAATTGGTAGTCGATGTCTCTAGGAAAATCTTTTAGGAAATGACCTTATTTCCTGCAAGAGAAACAAGAAGTGGCGGAGTACCCCTGGGCACCGGCTCACATGGCTGCCTTCAATTCTCCTTGTAGTTTCCCCCTCCCCCATTTTCTAGGTCCCAATTACAAAAGACCATTGTAGCAGCCTGCACTCCTTGGTCCAAGGTATTGTCTGGTTCTGCAGCAGCTTTTGGAGCTTCATCCATATGCCTGGAGAGGATTGGGTCAAGTATTTTCCTTTTTTTAAATGTATTAATTTAGTTGTAGGTGGACACAATACCTTTATTTTACCTATTTATATGTGGTGCTGACGATCAAATCCAGTGCCTCACACATGCTAGGCAAGCGCTGTACCACTGAGCTACAATCCCAGCCCAAGAATTTATATCTTTAAGAATGATTTTCTCTGTCTGTGATGCTGGATCAATATCAGTGTGTTTGGTAATGGCCTCCGGGAGCCTCCAAGGAAAGGTTACTAATGGCTCCTTTTCCCCTTGAATCCCAGTGACCAGCTGGCCATAACTGAAAAGCTTCACTTGGGCCCTCTTCAATCCTTCCACCACGGAGTATACAAAGTGACCACTGACCCATTCATCTCTATCTCTGTCAGCATTCCAGTTTGCTCCAGTGAGAACTGTCTGACTCCTTGTGAGGATGTTCCAACTCTTGTCAGCCATGGTTACTTTCCCTGCCACTGCTGTACAGTAGCTGTCTCCTGTTTCAATCGCCTTCTCTAAAACTCCCTCTTCCCCCAAACAAGTTCAAGTTTGACTCAAAAGCATCGTAATATTCTTCCATACTAAGCCATAAAGATTTGGTGACTACTAAAAGGTTTGAAGATATTGCTCTGGGTTTTCAGTGTAGTTCCCTAGGTCTTTCTTTATGTTCTTTAATTCAGTTAATGAAAAAGGAACAAGTTCCATCTTAGAGCCCAAATCCCCCTCTATCCCCAGCATTGCCCTGAGGGGAAATTTGCCCTTAGCAGCAGATTTCCCGGCAATTCTGCCATAATAGGGGAAGTTTATCCCTAGATAAGGAGAAATGGGCTCCAATCTTTTAAATTAGAATATAAAGGGGAGGCAATCTTAGGACCTATTTTTCCTTCAGATGGGGCTAAGGGAATTTTC
Source organism: Xerus rutilus (assembly GCA_028644305.1). Classification (NCBI taxonomy): domain Eukaryota; kingdom Metazoa; phylum Chordata; class Mammalia; order Rodentia; family Sciuridae; genus Xerus; species Xerus rutilus. Next base: position 7,577 of record JAQQSJ010004055.1, read on the forward strand.
TGTTTAACTGGTGAAGATTCCATTTCCTCTGTCAATAAGCTTTTCTGTTCTGGGGGTTTGGTGTCTGGCTTAGAGCAGTACCCTGCTGCTATGGCCTGCGTGTCAAGCTTGTAATCCTCTGGTGTTTCAGGATGAGCTCTCAGATCAAAGAACAATTGTACATAAGGAGCTTAACTCCATTTACCATCCCATTTACAAAAAAGGTCTAAGTGCTGAATAGTACTGTAACTTAGGGTCCCCTTGGGTGGCCCTTGTTCTCTACCTCCTAACAGGTATTGAGGCCAGGCCACAATACAAAAAAGATCAAAGATTTTCCCTTTAATTGGGAGTCCAAATTATCCCAGTTTTGGGGCAGACAGAAGAGAGGTGGGCCTGTGTGGGATTTTGGAAGAATCGGATTCCATCTGGAAACAAAAAGAAAGAATGGGTCTTGATGGGGATCACCCAATTCCCAACTCACTCTTTTACAAATCCAGAGAGTTGGCTCCAGTCTGCAAATCCGGTAGACTGGCTTGGTCCAGAGTCTATCTGAGGGAGACCATATCCAGATAGAGAGTACCCAAGCCTACCTAAGGCCTGTGGCCCAGGTCCCCGATTTTTCTTTTTGTAACCCAGATATTTCTGAAGCTTCCATTCCTGTCAAAAAGGGATCCAGAATTCTCAGGAGAACAGGAGTCTGGAGGGGAGGCATTTGCATGTAAAAACATTTACGCTGAAGTCTCTGAGGTGAGGAGAGTCCCCTGAACTAGTACCATGATCTCACAGCCCACACTTTTCAGGTCTTTTTCCTGTGCAAGGAAGTTCCCAGCAGCCTCTGGAAATCAACCCCAAGAGAAGTCCTGCGATGGTCATAATAATATCCCCTTTCCTTCTTTCTCCTTTCTTTTGAAGGAAACTTAAAGCCACAAGGGTGGCTTCTCAAATGTCTCAAGGAAATAAGGAGTTCTTCTACCATAGGACCTTTTGATCAAGAGTAACTCTCCTGACAAAAGGGACAAGGTTTCTGCACAAGGTAAAGATAAATTAGGATTGACCCAGTCCTAACTGACAAATGGTGTTTCCATAAGGAGGAAAAGAAATGTTGCTGATTCTGTCATGGACTCTGGGGCCTATTACTCATGTTTTGGCCAGCAAGGAGAGAAGGCAGGGGAGGTCACTCTGGGAACTCAGCCATGCTAGTCCTATCTGAGGGATTTCCTGGCCTCAGAGAGCCACAGAAATGCCAGCCGATCATTGGTCATATTCCAGGTCTCATCAGTCTTTTAAGAGGACTGTTACTAACCTTTGAGTTAATGGTTTCTATCCCAGATGAGCCCCCAACTGTGTTACTGTCTAGGGCTCCTGGGTTCATTGTCTTCATTCAGCAAAGAATTGAAGAACAGGACACAGAGATAGCAAGCAAGCCATCAAGTAGGTTTATTGCAAAAGCAATAGAGAAATCTCCAAAGAGAAGGAGCCCCAGAGTTGGAAGTCTGGTAGTGGAGTTTTGACCTGTTCTTCTTAGGGTCTCTGGAATTCCTTCCTCTCCTAATCTTTTCCCCTGCCCATGCTCTCCTCACTATTATTGACTGGTGCACTTCTGTTCATGCATCTGTGTTAGTGTTTCTTTTGGAATCCCTACTTGGCAGCACTAGTACAGAAGTGTCTCTCAGATAGCGTCCCCCACTTGTGTCCATGAGAACCTTCATCAATCAGAAAGTTGACTGCATTATAAGACCCCCTCCATGCTCCTTTGTTCTGTCCCTGCCCCCAACTTTCTCCTAGCCATCTTGCCCTGGCTGGCTAAGACCTTCTACAACTCCTTCATCCGTGTGATCATTGCACTAAGGTTTTGTATGAGACCATTCTGAGAAACATGCTGACATACTCAAGGGTGATGTAGCATAAAGTCTTCAAGACACACAAATTATTTGGTACAGGCAAAAATGACTCACATAGGCACAATGGCATTTATCAGTAGTCCCAGGTACGTGGGAGGCTGAGGCAAGAGGCCCACTGGAGCTCAAGATTAAGGGGCCAGGGGCTGGGTTTGTAGCTCAGTGGTAGAGCATTTGCCTAGCACATGTGGGGCACTGGGCTCTATCCTCAGCACCACATAAAAATAAATTCATAAAACGGCCAGGCACGGTGGTGCACACATGTAATCCTAGCACTCTGGGAGGCTGAAACAGGAGAATCACAAGTTCAAAGCCAGCCTCAGCAAAGGCAAAGTGCTAAGCAACTCAGTGAGACCCTGTCTCTATGTAGACAAAACACAAAATAGGGCTGGGAATGTGGCTCAATTATCAAGAACCCCTAAGTTCAATCCCTGGTTAAAAAACAACAACAAAAAACAGAGTAAGGGGCCTTGGCAATGCAGTAAGAACCTATCCCTTAAAAACATGAGGCAAAGGTTGGTGGCCCACGTCTGTAATCCCAGCACCTCGGGAGGCTGAGGCAAGAGGATCGCATGTTCAAAGCGAGCCTCAGCTATTCAGCTAGGTCCTAAGCAACTTATGGAGACCTTGTCTCAAAACTGAAAATAAAATAGGAAGGACTGGCGATGTGCTCACTCACTAGTAAAGCACTTCTGGGTTCAATCACTGGTACAAGAAAAAAATACCATCAAAGGAAGTGAAATAAAATTAAAAATACTCAAAACCATAAAACAGGTGGGGAGATGAAGCATTGTTCACAAATGGTTAGTCCAGGTGAAGGACAGACATAGGGGCTCTTCGCACCTTGCTTGCAACTCTTCTGGAGCTCAGAAACTTTTAAAGAAGTAAAAGCTGGGACAGAAAACAGGGCATGCCATGACTGCACCTACAACTCAACTCTGTGATCTAAACTGGCTTACCAAGAGCCAATACAACCTGAGACTCACAGCACTCAAGTCGACCTCATCCCTATTGTGGAGGGCCTGGAGGGAGACCCCAGAAAGGAGCATGCTGGTTGGCTGGGGGAGGACCAATGAAAAGGCAGCCATGTGGGTGTCAAAGGCGTGGGAAGCCAAGCGGTGTTTGAGAAACTCTCATGCATTGCCTGTGGTGACAGGGCTCCAGACAGTCTAGCTGCTCCTTCAATGACTCTGGTGACTCTCTCTTCTCAAACCTTGCTGCTCAGACTGGTCACATGAGCTCCACTGATGAAGTTTCCATTCAGCAAGACAGCTTCGGACCATGCAGTGAGACATCCATAGGAGTGTGTCCTACAGGCCACGGAGAAACACAGGGCCTGGGCCTGGGCTGGTGCCTCGAATTGTGGCCGTGGCCTAGTGGGGAGGGCAAGGGCATCCTCCCAGACACTGAGGGCTACGAGTTCGACTTGGAGG
>JAQQSJ010004056.1:0-10886 GCA_028644305.1 Xerus rutilus
GGTTGCCATAGTATTGTTGCGATGGTGATCTTGCAAAATTGTTAGATCAATTCAAAATCAATCAGGCCATGATAGCTCTTTAAAAACAACCTCTCTGCCCATATCTGGCTGGGCTTGGCGTAATCCTAGGAAAGCCAATGACGGGTAAGATGGGGCATGGTCACAAGCAACCTAAGACAGGAAGCATACCATGAAGTATGCTCTCCCATGACGGGTAAGCTGTGTTCCAGAGTTCCCACGACTTAAGTCAGGCTCTAGGAAAAAAGAGGGGGAATTGTGAGAGAGAGCTGGCCTGGGCGCATCCACAGTACATAATATGCAACAAATATCAGGTTTGTCAATCATATGGCCTTGGCCATAGTTCCATCTTATAACAAGTTCCGCATTCCTGTGAGTATAGTCACACCCTACACATCCTATACACCCTATAGACCTTGGAGGACAAAGGACCTCTTAGCATATATAAAGAGGGACCTGAGCTCAATAAGCGCTCTCTTGCCTTGTTCTCTTGTGTGTGTGTGTGAGTGATTTTTCATCCGCGGCTCCCTCGCCGACTCGGTTTCCCTTTGTGCTGGCGCGGGCGCTGGCATAAATCCATAAATCCACACAAACATTAAGACTGTATACCTACCCTAAGTTAGTTTTAGGAATCTTTAAAAATTCAGATTTATATATTTTCAGTGGTTTTTACTCCCTAAGTTATTTCTGATTGCATTTACACTTTTTGACACCACCAATAAATTGTCAAGTTTTGACACTGAAAATATTAAACTTTTTTTCAGTAGTTTTTTTTAAGTTAATACATTTTTAGCTTATTCATAAGAATTTTTCTATCATTATTTGAGGATAAGATATAGCTTAATGGAGGTGGCTGGTGAAAATACTTACTTTAAAATGTTATTTTGCTTTACAAAGTCAAGAAATAAATTGGTACACATTAAGCACTGATGCTATCACCTTTCCTTTAAATGTATTAGCTTTCACCTATTTTCATCTACTATGAAGTTTACAGCTCAAAAAACACATCTGCTTTTGAAATAAATGGTAGGAGAGCATTCTCAATTTGGTTCTAGGAGTAAGGTATCTGAACAGAGAACACAGTCAGAGCAAAAAAAAAGAAAAAGTATTTATATAGTGGTATGAGTAAAAGAGAAAAATTCATAAGAAAAAGAAAGAAGACAAGAAGTTCATCTTGTGAATACCAAAATGAGTATCATAGTCAGGTGCAGTGGTGCATGCCTATAATCCCAGTGGCTTGGGAGGCTGAGGCAGGAGGATTGCTAGTCCAAAGCCAGCTTCAGCCACGGTGAAGTGCTAAGCAACTCAGTGAGATCCTGTCTCTAAATAAAATACAAAAAACAGCTGGAGATGTGGCTCAGTGGTCAAGTACCCCTGAATTTAATCCCTGGCACCAAAAAAAAAAAAAAAAAAAGCAAATATACCAAAATGAGTACATAAACAGGAAAAGCAGTGTTCATAGCTACATCCTAGAATATGTTTAACTGTATGTAAGAAATAGAAAACCACGTTCAATTGGCTTAAGCAACAAATGTAATGTATATATCAGCTCAAATATTATGAGAAGTACAGAGGTAAGTCAGACTTCATGCTTCAAATACTCAGACCTGTTTCTCTTTAGTCTTGTGCCTTCTTGGTTGTCCATATTCCTGTGCTCTATAACCTAGAAGAAAAGAGTCTCTTCTTTCTCCAAATCCAAAGTTATTGGGTCACTCTGACATTATTTTGGTGAGGTCCTCATCTCACAACCCATTCCTGTGATTAAGGGGATATGATGCCTTGACTGGGTAAACCTGAGTCTACTGGCCATCCTTGGGGTCTGGGGAATAGCTTTCATCATCAGTCACACGTGCTGATAGTGGAGGAGGTGAGAGAGAATTCTCTAGGGGGAAACCAACTGCACCTATTGGAAAAGGAAAGATGACTTGGCTCTTCACAGTTCAATTTCAATTCTAATTTCTTTGGCAAACATTTCCAGATCAGATATTACACAGTGATCAGTACAACTGATGTGCTTGTATGGCAAGCATTCTCTTAATTCCTCATAATGTTCTTTAAATCTTATTACAGCTGATGCTTGTCTTAGTCCATTTGGGCTACTATAATAAGTACCATAAACTGGGTGACTTATAAACAATGGAAATTTATTTCTTACCGTTCTTGAGGCTGAAACTTTTAGATCAGGTTCCCAGCTGGTCAAGTTCTGGTGAGTGCCCTCCCCTGGGTTCTAGGCTGCTAACCTCTCATTGTAACCTCATGTGGTAGACAAGAACTAGATTGCTCTCTGGGCTCTCTTTCATAAAGGCACTGTCTTAGCCTGTTTTCTTCGCTTGTAACAAAATACCACAGACTGAGTACATTACTAAAAAGAGGTTTATTTTAGTGTGTGGTTCTTTTCCTAGGCCTGAGGGAGTATAGTGCATCACATGTTGAGAGACAAGAAGCACACTAGAAAACCATTAGAGCAAACTCATAGAGATCCACTCTCCAGATGACCCATTAACCCATTATTAGTCCAATGGTGCATCTATGAGGGCAGAGCCCTAATCACCACTTAAAGGTCCCACGGAGTTAGTACTTTAGGGAGTCAAGATGGCAGAGGCAGAGTACAAGAAAAATGGCAGCTGGAGTACAAGATTGAGGAGTCATCATGTCCTTGTTTTTGAAAAGTCCCATTACCATGACAATTCCTGCCAGTGAGAGCTTATCACCTATGGCAACTCCCACCACAGTTTCTGTATTCTGACTAGGCAAAAATAATCAATGGGTACAAATGGGTCAAGGTCTTGAACTAGGTCTGTGTAGAGGGGTACAGAGGCACAGCTCAGCGTATGAGACAACACTCTCCCAGACATCAGGAACCTCAGGTCACTCTCTCACTTGGCCCACTCCAGTCTACTTCATGGAGTGCTATATTCACTTTCATTTTCACCAAATCTATGCTCTGCCTGTTACTTCTGCATGTCTTGCTCAGTTCTTTGTTTGAGACATCAAGAAACTGGTTGCCAACTGGACACCCCACCAGTATCACCATATCTTAATATTTCATGATGAAGTTTAGATTTCAACATAAGTTTCAGAGAGGACAAACCATGATCAAACCATATCTGGCACTCTTATTTCTCATGAATGCTCCTTCCTCATAATCTAATCGATAAAAACCCCACTTCCTAATTCTTTGTGGGGTATGGTTTCAACATAAGGACTTTGGAGATCACAGAATCCAGACCATAGTAGGACTATAGTTACTCCATTCACATTTCTTTTACTGTCCAGTGCACTCATCCCCAATTGTGTGTCAACAGTGAACGTCTCACAGTCATTCATCTTCTTGAGAAAATTCTTCTGAGCTGGCTGATGGATTGCAAGCCATTTGGGCAGGCATTTAAGTCCCGTATGCCCACATGGGGCAATGTACAGCCAACAACTCTCTCATAGAGAACAAAAACCTGCTTCTCTTGTCTCAGGTCAGTGCCAGTACTGTGATAAATTTCATATCGAGTGCTTTTTGTGTGATCAGCCAGGGCTGCACTCCAGCTGGGACCACATCCTCACTGAACTCCTTCCAAACCCCATCCTGTTTCTCTCCTCCTTCTTCTCCTGGGAACTAACTTCTTCGAGTAAGTCAAATTCACCTAAAAGTTCCCCAGGGTTTATGTCTAGGTAACCTGACCTAAGTGTTCAATTTATTACATTCATTTATTTCCAAGCTATAAGATCCTTGAGAACAGGGGCCATGTTTTGTTCCATCTCTACTTTTTAAAAACATAAACGACTTAAATTTTCATATGTGTGTAGTGCTTTTTCAACTGCCTTAAGATGACAGGACCACATCTTCTATTGCAGTATTTCTTAAGCTTTAATATTCATGTAGATGCCTTCAAAATGTTATCACAATGACTTAGGAGGCCTGGGTTGAGGCCTGAGATCTACATTTCTAAGAATTTTCCTGTGGATGCTATTGCCAATAATCTATGCATCATACTTTGAGTAACAATCTCTACTATGTACCAATTTATTATTTAGTACCATGCTTTACCAGTAAGCACTCAATAAATATTTGTTGTTCAATTCTGAACTAATTGAAAAACGTAGGAATTAAAGGCATTTTGATTGAAAATTGATTTTTAAATGTTCCCTAGATGTAGATTCTCTGTCCTAAATGAACAGTTCTCAGTAAAAGTTACTGAGGAAGACATTTTTTAAAAGTTTCTTGATAACCTGCAACAGAAATATTTCCTGAAGCTAATTTCTTCTGTTCTAGGACCCAGTGCTAAGGGGCCAATTAGTAATGGGTCAGTATTTCTCAGATATGCCAACAGAAATTGAAAATGGCAATTTGGGAAGAGCCAATGTTCACACTGGGCCTTAGCTTCTGAGTTTAATCTTAAAATCAGCCATGCCTGAGCATTTGATTTATCCCCATAGAAAAGATAATGATGGCAGTCAGGCCTCTGCTGGGACATGCATTCCAGGTCACAGGTCTGCAGATGGCTTCAGCCCAGTGCTCACAGCTTGGGCTTCCTTCTGACATTATATCCTATTAATTATAGATAAGGTACCAATCAATTTGTAGTTCTGAGACTCTGTAGTACCTGACTCTTCTCTCATCAAAGATCAAGAGTTCTATAGGTTTATACCAGAACTTTCTTCTGGAACAAAAATTTGTGTTCATTTGCTTTTCTCTTAGAAAAACAATGTAAACCTAATAAATCCTGATATCCACACGCTGGAAGTGTATAGAGAAATACAGTCTATTGAGTGTAAAGATGTGGTTCTCAGTCCTGGGTGTATCAGAATTGTCCAGAGATCTATATGAAAATATTGAGTCAGTACATCTAGGTCAGAGCTCAGGTGACTCCAGTTCTGATAAAACTCCAGCAGATTCTTGTGCACAAGGTTGAGCATCATTGGTGCAAAGCAGTAATTCTCAAACTATCACATGCATCAGAATCAACTGGAAGAATTTTTTAAAGACAGATTCCTGAGCTCCACTCCAGATGTTCTGGCTCGACAGGCCTGGGAACAAGCCTAGAATTCACATTCCTAACAAGCTCAGGTGATGCTGATGCTGGTCTGTGGTTAACTTTATATAGTGCTACTGCAGCTGTGTATTAAAATCATCTGAGGGAGATTTTTAAATTCCCATAGATAGAACAAGAATTGGCATGTGTGGGGATAGGATTAAGGCATCAATATGTTTTAAAACAGTTCAATTGATTTCAGTGTGCAACTAAGATTGAGAGCCATTAGGAGAGAGCAATATCAATCAAAGATACCTTTAATTTGTAGAGAATGCAACCTGTGGGAACATGCAATTGTGAAGAGCAGCAGCGCTGTGGTAGGCATGCATGGGTTCAAATCTTGGTTCTGCCATCTAATTTCTAGAGGTTTGCACATTACATAATCCATGTAAACCTCAATATTGTCATCTGTAAAATGGGTATTATATCAATAGTACCTTCTTCAAAGCAATGGTATTATGAAATAAAGCTATTGGCTCAAAGGTTGATGCATGGCAAGTATTCTACAGCATTGTGCCATTTACTGTAATTACTATTGCCATTATATGAAGAATATGAAGGATTCTCTTGCCACACGGAGGGTTTTTTATAACATCTTGCTTATGTTCAATGTTCTTTTCTTTAGAAAGTTCACATTGTGGGTGTTGGGAGCTGGGGATGGTTCTTTGGCATTATTTTCCATAGAGACAGATGGCATGGTTAGCCTCATGAGTCATTCATGTCTCTCTGAATATGTTTTTCCGATAATATTTCAATCACAAGTTTTAAAGTTAAGAAGAGTATAGACTGAACTTGAAATTATAGCACACCTGAAAAACCAGAGGAAAGAGACAGATACTGCTTTTCAAAATGATCCCAACCCTTCACCCTTTCCTGGGTCCACACTCTTCCTTCCCTCAGGAGAAAGGTTCTCTTTCCTCACTCCTTGAACTTGGGCCACCTTGTAACTTCCTCTGGCCAATAGAATGTTGTCAGAAGGACAGGAAACAATTTTTGAACCTGCACTCAAGAGTTCTTGAACACTTCTGTTCTCTCTTTTGCATTTCTGTCTTTATCCTGAACAAAGAACAGTCCAGTTGGCTGGAGGCAGAGTCAAGTCCACGAGTTGTCCCAATCTGACAACAAACACATAAGAAAGCCCAGACAAAATTAACAAACTCACTTGGTCAACTGTGGCTCACAACAGTTGCATGAATAGTCAGCGTGGATTAACAGAACCACCCATTTAACCCATAGAATTATGAGAAATATTAAGTAATTGTCTTACCCTCCTAAACAGTAAGTTTTCAATTCTGTTAATATGTCAATAGAATTGACACAGGTCCATTAAGATAGGTTGAAAATTATAATCTATAGCTTATTATATATTTTATTATCACTAATTACATTATAGATACAGATATCATTAACAATATTAATGAATACATCACTGATCATTTATTACTCTTCTGAAAAAAATAGAACTCTGAAACAAGTGTTTATTTAAAAGTTAACATTAAGTGGTATATTTGTGGCTCAATTTTAATTTTTTTAGGTATTTCATAAATGGTGCCATGAGACCTAAAATGTTAACCCACTAAATTTTGGGGCACTGTATCTAAGTGACAAAAAAGGTTGAATGAAAAAAATGTTAAAAGAAAGAGTGATGATAATGAAGACTGAATAAATAATGGAAGTCATATTTTACTACCTCTTAAAAAGTTGTTGATTGGAACCATTGTGTTTAAAAATAAATCCACATTTATTTACTTTCACAAAAATAAGTTATAGTTCTTGGAAACTTTGAAATCTAAATTTTCTTATCATTTATTTGAAGAAGAGTGGTTATGTTTCTACTTAGTCAACAGTACATAAAGATACCCAGGAAGCCTCCAAGAGTTAAGAGCTCTTGATAGATCCTGGTCCTTTCTACTGTGCAGTGGTGGACAAAGCCAAGGCAGAGTAGATTGTGACAGTGTCCCACTTTAAGATTAAAAGGTTTAGCTGAAGCTGTGAGTTCCTGGCCTGCCTAAAGAGGCATTGCAATTAGTGAGAATTGAGAACAGGGGCCAGTGGGGAAACTACTAATTTTGCTTTTTAAAGGACTCCCTTCCAGGAACATGGACACATAGAATTTATCTTCACAGAGCATTTGCAAATCCATAAAACAAGGAGACTTGAGATCATGAACTAGCAGCACTGTGCACTAGTACTGAAATCCAACATGACCTGATCTACCCCAACATGGAGATACTAAGAACGACCAACATCTGTCTATAGCTCCAATATCCTTTTGTAGATGTGCTATCATTATTCAATTCCATAAGGCTTAAGCCAAGAATGTGGAATCTAATTATCACACATGCAATGAAATTATTTAATCTTTAATACAATCAGATAAATTTGGCAAGTAAACATATTTATTTATATATTTTCTTTTTCTGCGGTGCTGAGGAGTGAGACAAGAGCCTCATATGTGCTAGGCAAGTGCTCTACCACTGAGCTACATCCCCATCTCATAGAGCAAGATTATTAATGGAAATGCAACATAAAATATTCTATTTGGAGAACTGTTTGCATGTGTTGTTTGATTTAGATAATTTGTGATTCACGGTGCAGAAGACAAGGACAACTAAGAAATGAAATTGCTCTCTTATTTTGGTTAACAATGCCTGTGACAAAAATGTGTCAGTCATTGGTTTACTGAACAGGTGATTTCTAGGTTGTCATGGATATTTACTTAACATCTTCTGTACATAATGTGATTGAGAAACATTCACTGTGTTTAGAAAAAGGTAAAATTAGAAAGAAAATCAAGCCAGGTAAAACCAAAACTACAATGAGCAAAATGCCATTAGAGCTTAAGAGTCGAGGATTGGTCTGTAAGAAAGGCAAAATTAAGAGAATGGCCACTAGGATGTTAAAACTGCTTTTGGAGAAAGTCTATGACTTTTCCAAACAGAAAAAAAAAAAAATGGAGAGGTCACTTCTGGCAAGAGAAAGCATTTTTGAAATATTATGAATGACATGATAGACTTTCATATATTGGGGTAACAGGGATATCTTTGGTATAGTTGGAGGTCATGCTCATCAGGAAGAGTAACAGGAGCTGAAGCTGGACAATGAGGTGTGGGTGAGATGGTGGATGATCTGAGGTGCCATGGTAAGGTTTTTATCTTGGAAGAAATGGAGAGACAAGAGGCAGGGAGTGTACTTAATAAAATATGGTGGTAGACTCTATATTATAGATAGTGAGAAGCTGAAATAAGATTTCATGCTGTTGGTTGTCAGGAAGCAGATCTAGAGCCAAGGATGTATATTCAAGTGATTTATAAGGGCAACGCTTTGAACGTAATGTGAGGGAGCATGGGAAGCAAAAGAGAAAAGGTGAAAAGTCAATCAAGTGTGTAAGTTCAGGAATAACCTCAGCCTTAGCCTGATCCCAGGATGAGCTCCTTAGCAAAAATTTCAAGTCAATCTGTATCCTCCACCAGCTAGCTCTTGGCCAGAAGCCAGCCCGAAGGAGACACAAATGCCAAGGCTTTCCATAGATAAGGCTGCTCCTATGTCCAAGGACTGTCCTTTAAAAATGAAAAGAAAGGGCTTTTAGTGGTAAGAACACAGAAGCTGGGTAGTGATGGCATAAAGTTGGTTTAAAAACAAATACTCTAGGGATTTTGGGTAGGTATGAACAGTATCTACTATGACAGTGATAGTGGAAAAGGGGATAAAGAATAACAGTTTCCAAATGCTATTTTTGGGGAATATTTAATTATGCAAATTCTCTATAGGTATCCACAAAGGAAATGGTAGTGGTAAGTTTGAAAGTGTGTGGGGGGGGCAAATTTAAAGAACTTGTTTACTGCAGTTCTCATATCCCTTTGATGTCCCAAGAGGCAAATTAAATATGAAGTACTTTCAAGCCAATTTAACCAGAACACATATTAGAAACTTCTTGATGTGGGGCACAACAGGAGTTCTCATTAGTGGAACAAAGAGAATTACTACAAATAGAGTAGGTGAGGATGGTGTCCGGTTTTCTGACTTGAGCACTGGGATGGTAAGATGGGTTGGTAAAGGGATGGGTAAGATAGACTATTTCAGTTTTGGGCTTGTTGGGTGCAAATTGTCCACAGAAATGTGTGTTAGTCAGCTTTTCACTGGGACCAAAATACCTGACGAGGGCAATCTAGAGGAGGAAAAGTTTATTTGGGTTCATGGTGGTAGAGGTTCAGGCCATAATGGGCCAACTCCATCACTCTGGGCTTGAAGTAAGGCAGAACGTCTTGGCAGAAAGATGGTGGTGAAGAAAAGCTATGGGGCCTATGACAGCCAGGAATCAGAGAAAGAGAAAAGATGACTGTGATGATGGATGACCTGAGGTACCATGGTAAGGGTTTTATTCAGGGAAATAATGAAGAGGGTAAGTTTAGTGGCAGGGAATGCTCTTAATAGAATATAGTGGTAGACTCCACATTATAGATAGTGAGAAGCTGAAATAAGGTATTGTGCTGCTGGTTGTGAGGAAGCAGATCTAGAGCTAAGGACATATATGCAAGTAAAGGGAAGATGCACTCTTCCAACACATGCCCTCAGTGACCTACCTCCAGCCATGTCCCACTGGTTTACAGTTCGCCCAGTTAATCCATTCAAATGAAGATGAACTAATATGGTTATAGCTAGCATAATCTAATCAAGTCCCCTCCAAACATTCCTGTATTAATATAGGAGCTTAGAGTGGGAGGGGACTCCTCATATCCAAAACCATAATAAGATGGAATAATTCCAAGTTGAGGATTTTGCTGCAGGAGGTATAAATTGAGTCAAATCTGTACACGAAATCACTGAGAATGCAGGTGTTGGAGTACAGGAGAAGAAAGGACTGAGAATGGACACTTGTAAGACACAAGGGTTAATTGAAGAGAATAAAAGCAACTCACATGGGAAATTTGTCAGGAACAATTGGAATATTAGAAAACAACCAACGCTGAAAAGTTCTAGCAGTGTTAGAGCTAAACTAACCTTTGTTTGCAAACTAGATTATTCATAATCTCTGTCAGCACAACAGTGGAATATTGAGTAGATGTACCATATTTCAGAGGGCCGAAAGTCTAAGTGATTGTGAGGAAATGGGACAAGTTCTCTGTAGATAAATGACTGACAGGCAAGAGGGAGTAAAGGAATAAAAACCCCCCAAACAGGTTCTTTTTTGTCCTTTCAAGTTATAATAACACCAAGTGGACGAGATGTTATGAAAAGAATATTTATTTATTTACCAAGTATTAAACCCAAGGGTGCTTAACCACTGAGCCACATTCCCAGCCCTTTTTATTTTGAGACAGTGTCTTTCTAAGTTGCTTAGGGCCTCACTAAGTTGCTGAGGCTGTCTTTGAACTTGCGATCCTCCTGTCTCAGCCTCCTGAGCTGGGATTACAGGTGTGCGCCACTGTGCCCAGCTAAAGAGAACATTTTATTTATTTATTATTTTTACTTTTTAAGTTTTTATTTGTTCTTTTTAGATATACATGACAGTAGAATGTATTGTACATACGTGGAATATAACTTCCCATTCTTGTGGTTGTACATGAAAAAAAAAAAAATAAATAAAGATGGTTTCTTTAGATGGAGAAAGTTGAATGTGTAGATACAGAAAGGAAAGAAACTTCAGACAACAGATAGTTGAGTATTTAGAAGAGAAATTGAATGATAAATGAAGCAACATTTTTGAAATATTATTATGACAGAATGGAAATAATTAATGATTTGTTAATATAATGGGGAAAACATTTTCTTGGAACCTGTGGGAGTCAAAAACTGTAAGAATTTAACACATACAAGATAATTCTAATACGTGGACACCATGAA
>JAQQSJ010004057.1:0-10886 GCA_028644305.1 Xerus rutilus
GCTCACGCTTGTAATCCCAGCACTTAGGGAGGCTGAGACAGGAGAATCGTGAGTTCAAAGCCAGCCTCAGCAATGGCGAGGCACTAAGCAACTCAGTGAGACCCTGTCTCTACATAAAACACAAAATAGGGCTGGGGATGTGGCTCAGTGGTTGAGTGCCCCTGAGTTCAATCCCCAGTACCAAAAAAAAAAAAAAAAGTTGATGGCATTATAATGATGATAAGGGAGACTTGTCAGACAACAATAACCTGTGTTCCAACCCCTTGAGCACAAACTGGAAGGGAAAAAGATTTAAAGCATAGTTTTTTAAATATGATAGACAGTCTAATCCCTCTCTGGGGATAAAATCTGTTATTTAAATTAAATGTACAGATAACATGGTCACCCAAAAAGTAACAACTTCATTTGCAAATAACTTCCAGGAAAGGAAAATGGAACCTACTTTTCTGGAGGTCTCCTAGAAGTGAATAAGGCTTTTTAGGCCAAAGGGACCCTGAGAAAAGTGATCAATGTTATCTTAACCAAGATGTTATTTTAGGAGGAAATAACTTGCCCCCAGGGAGGAAGGGATGACCCCTTAAGAGAAAGATATTAATGGGGATTCTGGGGATTCATTCTCTTCTGGACAGTTGTTTAAAATGTGAATTGAATAAGCTTTTCCGGATATCCGACTCTGCCTATCTTGCCTGTTAATAAACCCTCACACTGATGAGTAACAATTTGTGCAAGGCTTGAGAGCTATAAAATATTAAAGTGTGATGCCTATTACCTTTAGGATTTTTTGTTGTTGTTGTTAGAGAAACAGATAACTTACAATTTTGACCAGGCTTGATTTTTCATGAATACATCTGAAACTAAATATGTTTGTCTGTGCCTTATCCAAATGTTCTGTAAAAGTTTCTAAAATGAAAGTTCATATAGGTTTAACTAATAAGTGCTATCTTTTTTATATTGCATCTAGCATAAAAGGGCCACACTGCCTTTTGAGAAACTGGCTTATATCTGTCTGCTTTAACTAAGTCTAGTTCTGATCATTAACAGTTTCCTAAATGTATAAGAGATTTAAGCCTATCCTTTGATTTTTTTGCTAGTATTGCTAAACTCTACAAACCTGTAATGATATATAAATTCTGAATTTTACTGTGAAAAATTAAACTTAGTTAATATAAGGATATCTGTGTAATTATGATGCTATTAGTTCTTTGTATATTAAGCATACTCATGTTCTTCTAGTATACAAGTTTTAGAATATAAAGCTTGGAAAAGCACTTTACTAAGCTAATGTTCTCCAAACTAAAGTTGTCTGAAATGGTAATTTTAAACTTAAAGAAATGGTAAATTTAATTGGAGATTTATTTATGTCATTTAATCTTCTGTAACAGGACCTGTTATCAATAAGATGTATGTAAAATTTTATGTTACTTTTTACACTGGGGTAGAAATTTAAACGTATTTTTAGTAGATAATGAGCACCTGATCTATTTAAAGGTGGATATTGTAGAACATGAAAACATTTTACCACTTTCCCACAAAAGGGTTACAAGCTCTTTAAGCTTTTCTTTCATTTCTATTTCAGATGTAATGACTTATTATGTTATTTGTGATATGAGGAGTCCCACCTTATCTGAGATAAGGTTCTGCCTCCCACCTTACTTCACGTTAGAATGGCTCCAAAACAGGCTATACTTCAGCTCATTTAAAGTTGTATTCAAAAGATTGATTTTTGTTGTAAAGATTACTGTGATCTCAAACAGAGGTTCAAGATTATAAAGGTCATTTTTCTTGCTTCATAGCTCTTACACAAACTGAATGTTTTTGTTCTGTTTCATTTTCTATTTTCCTTGTAAACTTTGTAACTATTGCCTGTTAGTGTTTTGCAGAGGTACTGCTTCTAAAAGGAAAAAAAAAAAAATCAACCAACTTGGGTTCATTTGAGAGAATAAGCCATCACCCCTACAGGACAAATAGTATATAATGCTGACTTCTAGTACTAATACTAAATTAAATAAAAGAGGTGACTGTAAAATTATAGATATTAAAGTTATAACCTGTTACTTCCTCTTCAAGACTGGTGAAGCAGGCTTGCTTGGGTGTTTAAAACCAAAACCTTGGAGACTAAAGTCAAGGAAGTAAAAGGGCCAAGGGAAAAACAGCTAATATTTGGCCCTTGCCTTCTAAGGTTAGCCAGCATCCAGATAATGATGGGACCCTTCTAAGCACTGTGAAACTCTGGGGAGTCACCTGATCTGCTAATCAGGAAGATTGAGGGAACCCTAGAGAAAAGAAAGCCAACTGGTGGTGCATATGCTGCAAAGAGGAGGGTCACTGGAGAAATGCCTGAAGCTTCCAAGAGAAGCCACATGTGTGGTAATCAAGACCCTGACCTGACCCATCCTGGCACATGACATCACTGATAGAGGAAAACTAAAGGAGCCAGGCTTCACACATGTCACCAAGCATGATCTCTGAGGAATCTCACCTGACTCACCTGAGAATAGATAAGAACAAGTTTTAAACAACTTGGCCTTAAACACCTGAACACAATCCAACATGGACATTTAAAAGGAAACATAATTTTTTTTTTTGGTACTGGAGATTGAACTCAGGGGCACTCGACCACTGAGTCACATCCCCAGCCCTATTTTGTGGTTTTATGTAGAGACAGGTTCTCACTGAGTTGCTTAGCACCTCACTGTTGCTGAGGCTGGCTTTGAACTCGCTATTCTCCTGTCTCAGCCTCCCTAAATGCTGGGATTACAGGCTTGCACCACCATGTCCAACATTTTTTTTTTAATGTAATTTAAGATGTACACTTGTGTCAGCCCTACCAAAAGTAAGTAAAGCTGGAGGCTGTTCTGTAAAGGGAAGGGTACTTCTGAGAGTGCCTAATATTTAACTATCACAAAGAACTCTAGAGATACAAGCTTGTCAGAGACTTTCAGAGACTGGCTGAAATGCTAATTATTTTCATACTAATTGTTTATCAAAAAAGCAATGCTTTGCTGTCTTGTTTATTGTTGTCTTAGCATAAACCTTGCCCTATGTAAACCTTGTCCAGTCACCTGCCAACTGCCACCCTGGACCTTTGGACTATGGTGATGCTGAATACCCTTAACTTCCCCTGCCCCACCTGGCAGAAAACAAGGACTTTGGGTCCCTTCCCCAACTTTACCCTGAGGGCAGGAAATAACTTGGAGATTTTGTCACCCACTTTTTCATAGAAATGGAAGGTAGAAATTGACAGTGGGGAAATACAACAGTGGCCCCTTCACCTTCTTAATTGCTGTTTCATTTTTTTAAAAGATGTTTTTTCTCTCTTCTCCCTTCTCCCCCTCCTAACAAGATCAGGAAGACAGTGTTATCTTTTCTTCTCCCAGTTAATTGCCCTTGAACACACCCACTACAGGAAGGAAATGCCTGCTGAGGATCTGGAAAGTGAATGTGTCCCAAATTAACAAGTGAATCCTAATACACCTTTGGGGCTCCCTGGGATCCCCTACTGGAAGGTAACCCTTGAAGAGTTCTTTAAAACCCCCTGTCTCTCCTGATCAAGAGAGGCACAGATTTGGGATAGGAGTCCCCTGTTTCTCCTTTGCTAGCAAAGCAATAAACCTTCTTTTTCCTTTTTCTCAAAACCGCGCCCTCATTATTAAATTGGCATTGATTGGCATTGGGAACAGGCACCGAGCTTTCAGAAAGGTGCTGGTTCCATTTTGCATGACAGAGATCCAGCATGAGCTTGGAGGGAAAAAATAAGAGACCAGAGAGGGATGTCTGAGTGGATGAACTCTGGGGGCGGCGTAGAGCCCACCTAGGGATCAGCTAATAGTCTGTCCTCCCTCAGAGATTCTAGGGCTTGTAGCCTCTTAGCTCCCGCCCTTTCTCGTTTTTGTGTGAGACCTTTTACTTATCTTTCTCTAACCACCTCCAGACTAAGAATTTCAAGTAAATACGGCACTTCCAAAAGATGGCGCTTGGAACACCGGAAGCAACAGTACGTTTCCGGTGGCCCCTTCTGCGCCTTTCCGCTGTGCCTTGTGGGAATTGTGGTCCTACAGCCGGGGATGCTTCCTGCCCGCTCCTCGTTTTTCCCTGTACTTTGTGAATGTTTTTATGAATTAGAATTAAAATTTTGCTCCAAGCTGCATGATTTGGTGTTTAATTATGTGATGTGCCAAAGTTTCATGTGGATCTATCTTGTGTTCTCAATTAATTTAATGAAATAAGAGGTCTAGTGTTTAAGATAAGCCCTATTCAAGGAATATGGAGTAGAGTTCAGAATTGTTTTATCACCCTATAATTCCAGTCTGCAATGGGAGGGTTTACTTAAAAATTTTTATTTTTTTCTTGGTGGTGCTGAGGATCCAACCCACGCCACGTAAGTCCTCAACCACTGAGCTACACCAGCAGCCCCCATTTCATTCTTCTCTGTCAACCCCACAGTGCACTGTTATCTTCAAAGGATGAGTTAATTGGCTGATGACATAGCCACAGCAAAATGTGCAATAAAACCAAAGCAAACCAAAGCGGTGCTTGAAACAGGCTTTCTGAATGGTCATCTCTACTAAGTAAATAAATTACTATGTGACCTTTGGCAATTTGTAGCTTTTACTGACTTGCTTCTTATTCTTTTTTTCTTGCTAGAAGAATAATATGTTTATCTTAGAAAATGTAGATGAATTAAAAGCATAAACTGTAAACCACTGATGACCTCATAGGAAGTTATAGCCTCTAGTAGTAACACAT
Source organism: Xerus rutilus (assembly GCA_028644305.1). Classification (NCBI taxonomy): domain Eukaryota; kingdom Metazoa; phylum Chordata; class Mammalia; order Rodentia; family Sciuridae; genus Xerus; species Xerus rutilus. The sequence continues at coordinate 4,747 of JAQQSJ010004057.1, forward strand.
CCTATTTTGGTGTATACACTTTGTCATATTTTATAGTTATGCACACAATGTATATTTGTAGTACTGGAACCATACCATATATACTTTTTTTAAAAAAATATTTTTTTAGTTGTAGATGGACACAATGTCTTTATTTTATTGCTTTGTATGTGGTGCTGAGGATCGAACCCAGGGCCCCACGCATGTGAGGCAAGCGCTCTACCGCTGAGCCACAATCCCAGCCCCTCATATATACTTTTAAAGTTTACTTATTTATTTGTGTTACTAGGGATTGAACCCAGAGGTGCTTAATCATTGAGCCACACTTTATTTAGAGACAGGGGTATCTGCGTTGTTAGGGCCTAAGTTGCTGAGACTGCCCTGAAACTTGTGATCCTCCTGCTTCAGCCTCCTGATTCACTGGGATTACAGATGTACACCACTGTACTTGGCTTAAATTTAAATTTAGAGCCGGGCGTGGTGGCTCACGCCTGTAATCCCAGTACTTTGGGAGGCTGAGACAGGAGAATCACGAGTTCAAAACCAGCCTCAGCAACGGCGAGGCGCTAAGCAATTCGGTGAGACCCTGTCTCTACATAAAACACAAAATAGGGCTGGGGATATGGCCCAGTGGTAGAGTACCCCTGAGTTCAATCCTTGGTGCCAAAAAAAAAAAAAAAAAAAAAAAAAAATTTAAATTTAAAATAGGCTAAGGGTGTAGATCCATGGAAGGCCCAGGGTTCAATTCCTATCAACTAAAAATGAAAATAAACATGGTTTGTTTCTTTTGTACACTTTAAACAAGGCATACCTTATACCCAGTGAAATGCATAAGTCTCAGTGCTCAGTAAATTTTATGCAGTACAGTGTAATTTTTTTCTCACTCAAAAATAGTGTGAACGTTTTCTAGAAATTGTATATGTTTCTACATTGGTTAAAATGACTTCATATATGTTACTATATGTGGACTTTTATTTATATGATTCTTGGACATTTCACTTTTTTTTTCTCAAAAATTTTACTGTGGTAACTGTATCTTGGTTAAGATGATCATCATTATTGCTATATCTGCATATTTTCTTGATTATAATCTTTGAATAAATTCCTGAATATGGAATTGCTTAACGAAGATCATGTAAAGCTCTTTTAACCTTTTTTTTTGAATAGCAGAATTGAACCCAGGGGTGTGCTTTACCACTGAGCTATATCCTAGCTGGTTTTATTTTGAAACTAAATTGTCCAGACTGGCCTCAAATTTACAATCCTCCTGCTTTATTTAGCCTCCTGAGTTGCTGGGATTATAGGCATGCACTACCTTAAACTCTTTAATTTATGATGTATCAATTTCCATTTCAGAAGGGATGTACAAATTTCTTCTGTGGTCAGCAGTTGTTGAGCATGTCTAGGAATCTACTAACTTCAGTGTTTAGAATGAGAACATGATGGTTTAGGGGAAAAAAAACCCCGTGAGTTAATAAAATCTGCTTTACCAAAAGTTCTTTCTTAAATATTTTTTATTGTTGCCATTCTTCAGAACAACATTAAAGCATGGTCCTAACTAGTCTCAAGAACAACTCTTTTGCCAGACCTGTAATCCCCTGCAACTTGGAGGTTGAGGCAGGAGGATGACTTGTTCTAGGCCGGTTTTGGCACCTTGGCCAGACTATCTCAACATAAAAAGGGCTGGGATGCAGCACAGTGGTAGAGCGCCCTTGGGTTTTTATCCCCAGTATAAAATTAAAAATAAAAAGAAAGAACAAAAGAACACTTATTTATTTCCTTCCTGGTCAGAGTTTTTGTGTCTTTGAGGTATTTTACATCACTTTTTTTGTTGTGTGCAGAGGTGCTATGAATCAAATCCAGGGCCTCACTCATACTAGGGAAGTACTCTACCACTAAGTTACATCCCCAGCCCTCTTTTATTGTTATTATTATTATTTTTTAAGGCAATCTGACAGTCATTGTCTTTTATTTTATTTATTTATTTTTATATGTTGCTGAGGATCGAACCCAGTGCCTCACGCTTGTGAGGCAAGTGCTCTACCACTGAGCCACAATCCCAGGCTGTCATTATTTTTTAATTGCAGTAAGATACACATTATGCCAAAGTTGTCATTTAACTTTTTTTTTTTTTTTTTGAGGCACAGGGGATTGAACTCAGGGGTGCTTTATCCCTGAGTTACATCCCCAGCCCTTTTAAAATTTTTTATTTTGAGACAGAGTCTTACAAAATTGGCTCAGGTTGGCCTTGAATTTGCAATCCTGCCTCCTGAGTCACCAGGATTACTGGTGTGTGCCACCACACCTGATCCTTTCAACTTTGTTTGTTTTGGTACTGGGAATTAAATCCAAGGGCACTCTACCATTGAGCTACTTCCTCATCCTTTTTTTTTTTTTTTTAATTTGTTTTGAAATTAAGTTGCTGAGGTTCTCCCTGAATTGCTGAGGTTGGCCTTGAATTTGTGATCCTCTTGCCTTGGCCTTCCAAGTTGCCAAGGTCATTGGTTACCACTGAGCCTGGCTTCATTTAACCATTTTTAAGTGTACAGTCAGCAGCATTAAGTACACTTACATTGTTTTGCAGCTATTACTACCATCGGTCTTCAGGACTTTTCTCATCTTCCCATAATGAAACCCTGTACTCATTAAAAAAAAAAATGACCCCATTCACCTCTCTCCTAGCCCCTGTTGACATCTACTTCTGTCTCCATGAATTTGGTTACTATAGATACCTCAAATAAGTGAAATAATGCAGTATTTGTCATTTGCTTTCACTGTGGAGCATAATGTCTTTAAGTTTCATCCAGGTAGGAGCATGTGTCAGAGTTTTCCTTTTCAATGTTGATTAACATTCCATATATGTGTATATATATTCCGCATATATGTGTATGTCCATATGTCTGTGTTTGTGTTTGTTGTGTTCTTGTTGGTGGTGGTGGTGCTGCAGCTTCTGGAGTTGAACCCAAGGTTCCATGCATGCTAGGCAAAGTGCTCTACCACTGAGCCGCATCCCCTCCATATTTTGTTTACTCATCTATTGATAAACATTTAGGTTGCCTTCACCTTTTAAAGATTATGAATAATGCTATGAGGATGTCTGTATATACACAGAAGTGAAAGGACCATAGCATATGGTAGTTCTATGTTTAATTTTGGGGAGACTACTATGCTGTTTTTCAAAGCAGCAATTTCACATCATTTAAAGGACAACCATCAGTGATTCCGATTCCGATTTTGTGATACTCATGCAGAAATTCAAACACCTCAAAGGATATGGGAAAATTTCCCAAATTATTGTATTTTGTTTTAAAATTTCATATGAAACTTTTGGAAAGACAGCATAGATAATGAAAGATTAGTAACCACGGTGCTTCAGTTCTTTTTCTTGCTTCTCTTCAGAAATGAACCTTAAATAAGATTTGTGTAGGTGGGCTAGATGAAACAGTATGTTATAACTTATCAGGTGGTTTGAAGTGTTAAGGCAAGCAGGGTGCAGTGGCACATGCCCATAATTCTAACTACTGGGGAGGCTGAGGCGGGAGGATTGAAATTCAAGGCCAGCCTTAGCAACTAAGTGAGAATCTAAGCCTCTACTCTGGATCTATGCCTGACTACTCACGTCTGAATCCCTGGCCAGGGCTGCCTTTCCTATGGGCAAAATGAATTGAAACACAAGTTTCCTAAATCCACCCTACTCTAGACACCTGATCCTGGAGAGAGCCAGCTCCTGCTGGCTCAGAATGGCACAGAAATCTGACTCAGGTTATCATACAAATTCCTTCTTATTGTCCTATCTCCTGTGTAGAACAAAACACTATTTTAAATAATCCTGTTTCTGCTTATGTTTACCCTTTCTCTTTCTCCATCAGAAGGAACCCTCTAGAGGCTAGGGGTGTACCTTAGTGGAAAAGCACCTGCCTAGCATTCACAGGTCATGAGTTCCACCTCCAGCACCTTAAAAAAAAAAAAGTTCATACAAAAGCTCAAGAATTTGTATGAGCACAAAATAGATCTTCAATAAATATTTATTGAATAAATGTTATCAAACAAATGAGAACTAACTACCCTAGTTTTTATTTTCTTAAAATTATTGTAAAAATTACTTTTTTTGTTTCTGTTTTTTTTTCTGGGGGTTAAATCCAGGACCTGGAACATGCTAGGTAAGTGCTTTATACTCTCTAGCCCTCCAAAATTACAAAATGTTCTAAATATTCAAAAAGTACTCATTTCACAGTTAATAAATCCTAAAATTTTGCTGCATTGTTTCAAATTTTCTTCTGTTTCTTATGAAAGAAGAAAAAATAAAGATATATAGGGAAAGAGAAGATGACCCATTTAAGGTATTTGTAAAAAGGCTTTATTAACACATAAGATGTATATTTGACCTGCACCACTTCAGAAACTACAGATCCCAGGCAGCACTGCAGCGTCAAGTATGTGGTCTATTCTTTCTCCTCAGCAAATGGCCAATGAGAGGTTGTGTTTACAAAGGTCTAGAATGACATCTGGGGTATTGACTGCGGTCAGTCTTAAAGCTAGCTTTTGTTGTTTGGAACGTGCCTCCGTCATTTAGATTTAAAGAGGGTTTTCCTATTTGAAGCTCATTGTGTCTCTTGTTTCTGAGAGAAGCTGATTTACTGATCCAAATGGATGCAATACTGAATTACAGGTTAGAAGAGAGTGAAGATTACTACACATTACTGGGATGTGATGAACTCTCTTCGGTAAGACAGTGGATAATGCTGTTTTTCTCAGCGGTATTTCAAGTTTTTATTTAAGATGTTAACTTTTGAACTTTCACTCACATTTTTTAAATCCTAATCATGTGTCACTTTAAAGAACTTTAGCTCAAAGAATATTAAGGATTTAAATGTATGTTGGGGTCTTAAATAGCATCCCATGGCAATTATTATTGGAAGCTTCTGATCAAATACTATTTGTATATTCTGGCAAATGGTCACACATTCTGTTTTACAATATGTGAAAAGTACATATTAGAAAATTTAATGAAATTGCTGATGGTGGTGTTTTGGAGTATATACTAAGCTATATCTTTATTGTAGTACTATTTATGCTATAATTGAGAGGAAATGTACTTTTCTGGTAAATCAGTTATTTTAAAGTATTTTATTAAAATATGTATTTATATGATCAATCATATTTTTATGTTAATATCTCCAATTATGTGACAGAAATTACTTTTGAGAAGCGTGGTTTCTGAAACAAAACGTGCATGCATGAAACACACATGCAAAACTCCATGGTTGTTAAAGCATGTTAAGGAGTGTTAAAGCACTTCTTTATTGAAGCAAAATATTTTAAATTTAATTATTAAAGCAAAATATTGTAATGCTTATTCTTGTTTCATAAAAGCAAGAGTTTTGTTTTGAGAATAAAATGTGATACAATGCCAGAACAATGCCAGACACAGAGTAGCAGGTTGTTGTAGTCCTTGTTGTGGCCATTGTTTTGACCTCACGGGGATACTGTAAACTTGGAACTTTGTAAATTTATCTTATCTTAAGGACTGCATTATTTTTAAGATGCCTTTTTTTGAAATAATTTTTCACTTGCAAAAAAGATGCAAAAGTAATCCAGCTACAAAAAGTAATCTAGCTGTGTAATCCCAGCTACTATGGAGGCTGAGGAAGAGGACTGCAAGTTTGAAGTCAGCCTGTGCAATGTGAGACTCTGTAAAAATAAGTACAATAAAACGAAACAAAATAAAATAAAAGGGCTGCAGCTATAGCTTAGAGATAAAGTGCCCCTGGGTTTAATTCCTTGTACTGTAAATAATAATAATAATAATAGTAATAACAACACAGAGAGTTCCTGTATACCCCAAATCAGCTTCCTTTTTTTTTTTTTTTTTTTTTTTGGGGTGGCAAATTTTACTTTTTTTTTTTTTTTTTGCAGCTGCAATAGAAAATAATTTATTAGCTCCTCAGGAAGCTAGACACAGGTTTATAACATAACCTGTAAGTATAAACACTTAAATATATTGCTGAAGGAATTGAAAACAGGTATTTAAATGAATACATGTACAAACGTGTTCATGGTAACACTATTAAAACAGTCAAAATACAGAAACACTCTAAATGGGTCTATCAATGGCTAAATGTATACACAAATTGTAGCAAAAACACAACACACACACACAG